>NCSJ02000449.1:0-30567 GCA_002812745.2 Scytalidium lignicola | reverse complement strand
GGACCTAGGGGGTCCAAGGGGTCCATGGACCCTTAGGACTTAGAGGGTCCAAGAGGTCTAGTCGGATTTATTTACCTATATAAGCATGTTGTAAGAACATGAGAGTAGACTCCTTATGTTCAACTTAAATACATTATTAGATCCTACCTTTGACTTAGTTGCTTGTTTATGTATTATACGTTTCCGCTGTCCCTGAACATCTACCTTACCCTTGGCTATCCAGTGACCTGGATAGTGTAGTTTTATAACACTACTAAAAAGAAAAGTCACGTATAATAAACAAGATAATGCCTAAGGAAACACACAGGATATCACAACAATATTTTTGTTTTATTTTATTTTATAAATAAATTAAAAATTAATTGTTTTTTTGTAAATCTTTATCTAGGTTAAAAAAAAAAAGAAAGAGGAAAAAAAAGGAAGAGTAATGATAAGGTAATAAACGTTTACAAGAGAATAGTGTGCACAGACCAGGTGAGCAGGTTGCACAAGCAGAAAAAANCGCGAACAGACGCTTAGCACATGACAACCCTCCCCGTAGAACTATAGTTTTTAAGATATCACAACAGTAGTTATATATTAAATTATATATTTATCAGTTCCCTTTCACACTATATACTAATAATTATTCTCCTTAATGTTTTAATGGTCACAGGTCGCAATAATCCAAAATCCTGGTAAGAGGGTATAGTGTAATATGTAGGATTCCTGGGCCCCTCTCCTGCTATCATGATGTTGCCGGCCTGCGCTTTTACTGTGTTGAATAGTGTACTTGATACCTCCTCTTTGATTTGATTTTCCCCCTTGACTAACCATCCCGAGATCTCCAGCTCAGGATTTGCGGGATCAATCGGTGGCATCAATATGCCGTTCACCCATGCTCTCATAGTATTAGCCACAAAACCGAAATTGATAATCGCGACCAGATTGTCCTCACTCCATTGGAAAGAGGCAACATATATTCCAATCCCACTAACTTCCTTCAAGCTGGTAATTTTTGTCCAAGGCAGCAGAGAAGGAAGCCTTCCTATATTTGCAGTCGTAATACTTGAAAGCACTGTGAGATTAGATGAAGGACCATAAATCTCCATCGTCAGATCCCATGGGCCAACATCAAAAGTTGGTAAAGTTTGAGAGCAACTGTTTAGCTGTTGGGATGTTATGGTTTTCCCATTTGACAGTGAAATGGTACTCTCTGATCCATCACCAATCCACGCTTCTATGTGAGAGTCATCATTCACATATATTTTTTCGATATTTTGAGAATGCGAGACAACATAGACGCCATCTTTCCATTTCCGTGACGTAAATGCCAAAATAACAGTCTGATTGGCATTCAGGGAGACGGGAATCACTAGACCTGTTCTAGTACGTTTATAATATGTCACCGGTGATTGATTACCAGTCCAAGCGTCTAGGATGTAAGGATATGAGTCCTAAGTGCCATCAAAGGAGAATTGAACCAGTCCAGTAGATCCAGAATTGTAAATATACACCATGTTAACGCCAGCCGCGGCGTCTGAACGCCAAAATGTATAAAACTTTTCAGCATTACCACCGCCCTGGATCCCAACTCGGGGTTTAACCCGGAGCGTTTGCAATCCGGCAGTCAAAGATTGACCTGGTTCAAGAATTTTGACATTACGAAACCTGCTGACTAATCTATTGATGTTCGCAGATACGGTATCCTGTCCGGTCGTGCCGATAGTTATATTCGGAACTAAACCAACTATCAGTATAGGCAACCCGGCAGTAGCAAATTCTACCAGCTTTTGCGATGCTGCGGGGCTGATTTGTGTCTGATTGTAGAGTACTAGTGCACGATATGCAGGTCCTCCGGGAGCCAGAATTCCTCTATGAACGCTTGCTTGGCTTGATTGTAGGTTCTGTGGACCTATGTACTCATGCGTGTATCCTTAAAGCTTGTTAGCTCTGCAATTCAGCAGGATCCAGAGACAGTCAACAGACCTTGGTGCATCAGATCTTCTCCCGGATAGATCTCAGCTGAATTCCATGGATCCTGGTAATAATAAAATGCCAGGTCAAGTTGCGGCACTCCAGTCTGCAGAACTAGATTGTTGCGCGCTATATACATAAATGTATCGTTGAGGTGTCTCCATGCTGGTTGTCTTTCATTCCACTGCTCGCCATAGAGGTACCACCATGCTGTATAGCCCGGCCATGTCGTTCCGGGATAAGCACCGTTGTATGAAAATCCGTGAATAACCATTCTGTTTACGCCTGCCGCCCAAGAACCTCTGAATATATTGAGAAGTGAAGGTACAGTCTGTGTATATGCTCCCGTTAGCACAGCTCCGATCTCTGTTGAAATGACATTCCGGCCCGAAATGTGTGCGGCACCAGTGAACTGACGATACATGTCGATATTATTGTTGAACCCAAGTGATTCAAGCTCTGGTGTTGGAATGAATGGCACATCTGCTGCCTTAGAGGGTTGTGAACATTGGAATTGCATTTTCCGTCTAGGAGGGGGCCTTACCATGTCAAGTGGTTGTCCATATGCTGGCTGACAGGAGTGCTTTATCCCCAACCCGGCGGCCCAACTCTGATATATTTTGAGAAAGTCTTGATAGCCTTCATTTAAGGTCAGACGATAGTCTTGGACATGCTTACCTCCATTAGCGGCATCAGCTTCACTCAACAAAAATGTCGAGTTGTAGGGAGGGAGCAAGCCGTCATATTGGTTACTACGGTGAAAAAAGAGAGGCAAGTATGGAACAGCACTATATCCTCTGTTTTTCTTGAATTTGGTTAGGAAGTTGGAGCTCCACAATAACGATGCTTGCATCTCCATACTGTCCTCCCATGCTGAAATGCCGTTAGCGGGGCCTTAGCTGTCGGACGTATCTCTTGCTAGAAGCAAGCAAACGAGTGAATAGGACTAACAGTGTTCTACGACTTTCGATATTAAATCTCTGATTTCGTGATTAAGCACATTTTCCTCCCAGAACCTAGTCATTTTCTGAACCCCTGAGGCACTAAAATGATCGACTACCCAGGAGCCATTCCCGATAACAGTCTCTGCATTGGCAGCTGAGACGCTGGACCTTTGATTTGTATATCTCTCGTAAAAAGCAAAGAGTATAGAGTTATCACGCTTGTGGGAAGCTGTCCAGTGGATAATCCCATTACGGACAGAATCGGTTAGGTCCACCAAAGTGGACTCATCTAATAATACTACTGATTGATTTTGAAGGGCTGATCTAGTAGTTAGAAGAACTTCATTAGCAAGAGAGATTCACTGGGTAGGGTGAGAGAAAGTCTCACTGGATTTGACACCGGCACCCACCACACCAACCAGTTTGTTCGGTCCCCATAGCTCATCAATATTCTCGAATTGCACTAGAAAGGGGGGAAAGTTCCAGTCAATGTTGGGTTTAGGAACAGATCCGTAATACGTCTGCCCCTTCCCTATTTCCACATACCCATAGACTAGCTCCATGGCTAAGCCCTGAGTGCCTGGGTCGGATGGAACACCTTGGCCTTGGGATACACCCAGGGCAAAGTCGAGATGTAGCCCTGCTTCTTTGGTCGCGCGTAGGGCAGCTGTGAAGACCTTCTTAAACGCTGGGGTCCCGAATCCGTACGTGCTCCAATTAGTCGGTAAATGGTTCGGGTCGCCGAGGCCATACGCGTAGAAGGGGAGAAATTCTATCCCTCCTGCACCGGCTGACTTGAGGGAATGGACGTCATTGGCGACCGAATCGGGCGAGACGCTGGCATCCGGGAGCCTAGGGAATCATTAGCTTGCTACGAGATATCATCACGGAATTGGCTCTTAGGTACCAGTATCGGAATTTTGGCCGGTACTTAACCAGAGGAGATATAAAGCCGGGTAAGAGAGAGGTCTCTGCTGAAGCCGTACGGAATGAACACGTGAACATGGCCAAGGTAAGCAAAGCCTGCCTCCCCATTGATGAAGCAATCATCATGCGTGGTCTCGGACGAGAGGTCTATGTGATACTTGTAGCAGCAGTGCTACAAGACACGATCAAGAGCGAGATTTGTGACTTATAGTTTAAAGGGAAACTCTACCATGGGACATGCTAAGACACGTACTGGGGACGGCTGAATGCAACTCGACAAGAAAGGTCCCATCCAAGCACCACATCTTTCGTGTCTCGGGTCCAAATTGGAGCGGGGAGATATAACGGCTGGCTCTTGGAGTTACAGAGCTGCTCAGGGGCTAAGCTAAAAATGGTTTACCTTCCCCCACGGGGATTGACCAGATAGCAGCAGGCGTAAAAGTGTGGAGTGTGGAGAGGGGGTGAGGTGGATGAGTTGCTTCGTTCGGTGTAATGATGAGTTCCCAGGCCCGCGGCGCGGCCACGACCCCTGGTCGTCTGTCTGTCTATCACTATTTCAATACACCGAAGAGGGATCAAATCGCCCGAATCCGCGAGTTTCCTACCGGCATGTTCGGCAGCAAAACGAGCTACAGCAGTTGGGTTCAGGTCACTGCGTGTGGTAACTTAAAAAGCAAAGAGCAAGTTGAAAACTGTTGAAGATCAACGTTCTTTCGATCTTAAAATGATAACATCTGTTTCTTCGAAAATGTTTCTTTATTTGAGGAGTGGATAATGCAAATAATGGAAATTGAACCTAGCAGTCCTTCAGATACACCTATATCTGAGATTATCCTGGAAATGTTAAAAGAAAATGCTGATGACTGTATCTTAACTTCGGTGTTGGCGAAAGAAATCTCGAAATATCATGATCTAAGCTCAACGTACACTAATCCTCTATGCGGAGATTGCTGCATTAGAGATACATTTTCGATTCCAGATAGTAGATCAGATCGAGACCCACTAGAAGACGGGTTCGAGTAAGGATTTGTACTTATCATAATAACACTAACTATAACTAAACCCCATATATTTACACTTAGATGTAGAAAGGAGCAAGACATATATAGTCTCCTTAAGACTACAGTGGTATTCGTTCGACCACTATTTACATTTATAATAAATCCTTTTGGTAATGAAATAAGAAAATCAAGTAAATTTAATAATATTTGCTTTAATATTGAAATTAAAAATTCATGTTAAAATTTATCAAATATATTAGTATTCAAAGTTCTATAAATGGAGTAATTGCTGAACTTTGGAAATCCAATACTTAAATATTTAAGGACTTCACCTCCAAATTAAAAAAAATTTAGAAAGAACATTTCACGATTCTACTCTTTGAACAAAATAGTTTTATTATTTTAACTTAGAATGTATGGAAAGCTATGTACTCATGTGCTCAAACCTCCGTCACAGTTCGATATACACACTTAAAGTATCGCGGTTCCATTCAAGTGACTGCTGACTCCACCTACAAAATATTAGCTTCAATCTGAGCGTTCCATACCTTATAACCGAGGATTTAAAAAAGGTCTACATACGATGCACATTGGCTGGCGCACTTGTGAGGAAGAAGATGTACTTCCCCTCCTGCTTACAAGCCTTCGAAAGCTTCTCCAAGTCCCACATCTCTCCAATTGGGACACCCCAACACGCTAAGAGGTACTCATGGAGATGATATTCTATTTCGATACCTAGAGTCAGCCATTATTGCGCTTTATTACATATATATCTGATTCAGGGAGTAAACTTACGTTTATGTGAAGGCCAAGCCTCAAATGAAGGCATATCTCCACCAACACATGAGAAATAACTATCATGAAGCCAATCCACAATTTTCTCTTCCTGTCCAACACCAGCATATTGCTGCTTATCTTCAAGACCTAGTAGATGCTCTCTCAAGGCTGCAGTCTTTCGCTGTTCTGGGGTTCTAGAATTATACACCTCAGTCCAACCACCTCGAACGAGAAGGATATCGCCAGGTAAAATATCTCCTCCTTGGGACTTCGGTCTGATATCGATGCCTTGGGCTTTTCCACAAGCAGCTAGATCATCGTATGAGAAGGCATAGTGTTCCCAAGGATCATAGTGCTTCCCTTGGCTCTTTGTGTACTCCCAAAAGTCCAAGAAGACTCCGCGGCCAGCTATTCCATGTTCGGCCCAGAAGTGAATTGAGCATTTCTCGTTTGCATTCGGTCCCACAATGTCTTCACCTTTGGTATTGTTGTAAAATGTGTTTGAAGGGATGTGAGCGAAGTGTCTAAAACCATCTAGTTGCGTCCCAGATTGGGTATTGAGTTTGTATTTGTCGTCGTAGGCAACTCCAGGGTGTAGGATTTTGATCTCGTGTTCGAACGGCTCTCGGGTGAAGGCTGGCACAAGTGGCACATCCAATGGTAGGCTTGAGTCCCGTGTTAGTTGCAAGTCAGGTAATAATGAGTGCTGCTTATATGGACCACTACTCACTTCAATGGTATAATAGTGCCAGATGTAATGGATTTCGAAGCATTGAGAACCCGTTCTGGGGTTAACAAGTTCAGTCTGCCAATCTTTTGCACTTGGTTAGCTGAGGCGGTCACAGGGATGAGGGAAGGAACATGCATAATCGTCTGGGCCCCAGAACCAAGCACTAATAAAAGAAGCATGTTAGCCATTTAGTAACCCATCAAGGTGGCATTTATCCTGCTTACGCTCCTGGTGGTGTTCCTTCGACCTGGGGAAGATCCTTGCGAGCGGGAAACTCCTTCGCATTAGCATCGTATCGGAAATCAGGATCACTTGGCTTGCCGTTTGGCTTCGTTGTTAAAGCTTGAGCTCCAGCCATCTTGTGTCCTCTTCAAGAATATCCAAATCTACCTGTATATCTACTATAGATGGAGTATGGCATAATTGTGTGCTATAAATCCAACACAGCTCACTCCACGATGCCCCGCACAACAGTCCACATTGCCGGCAAAGGCGAGTCGTACTTCTCCCATGAAGCCATATTCTCCCCCTCTGGTCATGTGTTTGCCAATATTGTCTCAGCCACCGGCATTGGCAAAGAACTGACTCAGCGAAGAGCCGGACAACCCCAGCTCTACTCCCGAGGTGGTACGTGGCTACTCCATATTTGCGCTGCGGGGAACTTAACCCCAGATCTACGGTAATTTAATTTACGGTCAACCGTATCTGTGTGGTGCAGTAACTCCAACTGCTTTGACATGTCAGAGAGCAATATGCGGGGTGATTATAAGTCAGGCTCCCGGGAACCCGCGCACCTTCGCCACCACATAGGATCATAAAAAACAATTGAATTATACTCAACTACTTACTCCTAATTAGTTAAATTTGGGAGTTAATTAAAAAACTATTTATTCTTGATTCTTCTTCTGTTTTTGCTACTAATTCAAGACTTGATTCAAGGTTGTTTGATTTGTACAAAGCTTATTTTACCTCTTTTTCTTGTTAAGCTTTTATAATATTTTCAATACTTGCAAAAGTAGAATTAAGATTAAACTAAACTTTAGTTTTACCTTTAATACTTCTTATTAAATCAAGTTTAGCTTTTAGACTTTTATAACCATATATAGCTTTTATCTTAAATTGTTACGGCTCTTACCGTCACAGCCTGATAGGTGTTGGAATGGCAGCCTATAGAGGGTCGGGGACTAAACAAGGGGTTGGGTCATGTGACTAACGCAGGTCTACAAGGTCTACAGGTTTAAGTGTTAGACCCGTCAGATCAGGTAAAGCGCTTGCATATTGAGTAACAATGATTGTCTATATAAGAACATGCTCCTTAAGCTTTGGTTAGGAACCTTGTGTTCAACCTAAGTTACAACTCTAATATATATACTTGTTTACTATAACTACAGACGCTTTACTTCTACATAAATCTAGCAAGAATAACTAGACTTACCTCATGTAACTATGTTATAGGACATCTCATAACATTTTGAACACTGTTACATGGAAGTAAGTCATGTTAAACTTGAACAGGTATTAGACAGAGATACAATGATTGGTTCAGAAGATAACTCTGAAGAAAGTTCTAAAGAAAGTTCAATAAGTAAAAGCTTAAGTGAAGAAGTTAACTTAAAGAATAAAGCTATGAATCTAACATAAGTTAAATTACTAATAAGATCAGTGATTAGAGGACTTTCAAGAAGATCTTCACCAAGACTATTAGCTTTATTACCTGGACTACTAGTAATTATTATAAGTAATATTAAAAGATTATTAGAAGAAAAANGTAAGAGTAATTAAACTAGACTTCTTTTATAAAGACAAGAATAAGCTTAAAATATACTTAATACAAATAAGAATATATTTAATGTTAAATAAGTAAGCATTTATAAATAATATACAAAGAGTATTATAAGTAATATTATACCTTAGAAAAATTATAGTAAATTAATTTTAACTATTCTTAAACAATTACTTTAGTCATATAAAAGATCTAACTAACAAGGAAACTTAAAAACTCTTTAATAATTATAATGAATATATAAAGGAACTTAATAAGTTGTTCAAAGACATTAACAAAGAAAAGAATATAAAGTAATATCTTTATTATCTTAAACAAATAAGAATTGTCAATAATTATACTACTTTATTCAGATAATATTCAGTATAAATAGATTAGAATAAGAAAGCTCTTATTATATAATATAAGAAAGGATTAAAAGATAAGATATACAATAAGTTATATTAAAAAGTATTAGTCTTAGACTTGAAAACCTTAATCAATCAATATATTAAAATCAGAAATCAATTATATAAAAAGAAATTAAACAAGAAAAGAATTATTTTACTTTATAAGTAGAAATAACAATTAAGTAAAGAAAATCATAATTATAAGAAGATCTTATAGACCTTAACATAGTTAAAAAAAAGAGGATAAAGTTTATCTTCTTAAAAAAAAAATATTAAAAACAACAAGACTAAAATAATAAACATAAATTAAATAAAGTTAAGATTATACAAAATCAAAGAAGTTTATAAACTTTTAATATATAAATTAAAATTACTAATAATAATTAAGATATATCCTGTTTTCCATATTTTATTTCTCAAACTAATACTTAAGAATACTTAAATACTAATATTAGAAAAAGTTAATCTAGAAAAAGAATATGAAGTTAAGAAAATTATCAATTATAAAATACATTATAGAAAACTATAATACTTAGTTAAATGAATAAGATATCCAAAGAATAAGAATGAATAAAAGCTTACTTTTAATCTTATGAGTTATAAAAGATTATTAGAAGAATATTATCAAGTTTATCCTAGAATGGATTTCTAAACAAAGGAATTACAAGGTTNAAAAAAAAAAAGTTAACAACAAAGATAAAAACCTTATTTATAAAAACAAAATACAACTCTTCAAACAATTTCTCTTACTTCTCTTTCTCTTTTATAATGTTAAGCTTGTCTAAGTACTTCAAATTACAACAAGTTATTTTATTCTTTTACTTTTAAAGAAAAGCTTATTGTTTTCACAAGCAAAGGATTTTAATTATAACTTCTTCTTCTTTTACTTATAATCTGTTCATAGATTTTTCTAAGGACTTTTAGTCTTAAGAACAAAGAACATTCTTATCCTAAGAATTAAAAGACATATTACAAGAGTACTTTACACATATGTACTCAGAATACTACAAGGATTTCAAAAGGTTTACAATATACTTTTAATTCTCCTTAGAGCAATAAGAACAAAGGTTTATACTATCACCAATATCCTTAATAATTAAAGTAAGACTAACTCTCTTTCTTTTCTTTCTTTCAAGATCAGAAGGAAGGAAGGAGCAAGGATACTTTAAAGACATGTTAGAAGAAAAGAAAAGATTAACAAGAAAACAAGATAATTTATGATAACAGGTTAAGTGTCAGGATAACATTAATGCAGAAAGAGGATAATGTTATAAGTTTTACCTAACAAGCTGATTAGTATAAGCTTAAGGCTTAGTACACAAAAAGGTATATATAGAAAACCTAACAATCAAAGGTTATATGATGAAGTCTTGAGATCCTTGGAGGACTCTAGAGGACTCTAAGAACTCTAAGGGGTTTAATTGTATTTCATTATCTATATAAGTACATTATAAGAATATAAGAGTAAACTCCTCATGTTCAACTTAAATATATTACTAGATCCTACCTTTGATTTAATTGCTTGCTCAAGTGTTTCCTGTTTCCATTATCTTTGAACATCTACCTTACCCTGGCTATCCAATGACCTGGATAACGTAGTTTTATAACATTGAACTTCTTATATTAATGATTTTCCNTTTTTATTCTACTATTATATTATACTTTTAATAATACAATTACAATTTTGTATATATTACTTTAACTAATTAACATTTTTTTTATATTAGTTATTAATATAGAAGAGGTTTAATAGAGTAATAAATAATAACATTAAAAAAGATATATAACTATAAAATATAATATAATTGACTAATTAAAAGGTATAATATAGTAGAATAAGAAGGAGAAGGTTAATTATTATTATAATTATAAGAATTACATTATATATATACTATATACAATTAAGTATATGTATTACTTATATGAACATACTAGTTTTCCTTATTATAATATTGTTTATCTTATAATACTTAAGGTGATTATAATATATTATATTTTTATAATAATTATATCTAAGAAGAAATATATATATAAAGGTTAAAATATTAAGATTATATCTTCTTTTTACTTATAATTTTATAACATTTTGAACACCACTTATCTTGATAAATCAAGATTTGGAAACAAGCACACCAGTAAATAATAACAACGAACAACAACCTGAAGAAGGTTCTAAAGAAGGCTCTGAAGAAGAATCTGAAGAGGAATCAGAAGAAGTATCTAAGGAGAGTTTAGAAGATAATTCTGAAGAAGATCAAGGTGAGAATCAGATTATCAAAGAAATTAACATCCAGTAAGGAGTATTAAAAAAAAGTTGTTATACTACCAAAGCAATCTACTAAGTCAACAAAAGAATCAACTGTTGGAGAATCGTCAAGAGCTTCAAGGAAGAAGCCAACACCTCTATTACCTAAACTTGACCTAGAACCAGTTCAAGTACTAAGAGCTCTAAGCCTAGACCCTGATCTAGACTCCAAGCCAGAGGACAACACTGAACAAGTCCTAATAACAATACTTAAGGAAGTCAAAATCACTAAGCCAAACTTGTTTTACAAGGACAAAAAGAAGCTTAAGGCATACCTTGCACAAATAAAAACTTATTTAGTATTGAATGATCACCTACTGCTTGAAGATATGCATAAGATTCTATGAGCATCTATATACTTGAGAGGAGTAGCTGAAACTTGGTTTCAACCCTTTAAAGACAAATAGTTCATTACAAACAGAAAAACAACGAACTAAGGAGTAAGAAACATCTTTAAGAGTTAGGAAAACTACACAAGAGAACTCAAACGCTTATATAAGGATATTGATAAAAAAAAGGAATGTTAAGAGACAACTAACTCACCTTAGACAAACTAAAACCCTTAGTGAGTACACAATGCTCTATCACCAACATGTAATATCAGTCAATTGAGGAGAGGAAGTACATATGCACCAATTTAGGATTAGACTGAAAAACTCTATAAAAGAAGAATTATACCAACAACTTATAATTAATAAACTCAATGCCCTTATTGACTTGGCTATCAAGATCAAGAACAAACAATATAAGATGATCTTAGATAAGAAGGGTAAATCTTACTTCAACAGAAGGAAAAGTAATAATAAGAAGGATTATAATAACCTTATAAAGTTAGATGCCATGAGGAAAGGAAAGACCTTCAAAGGAAAGGAAAAGAAGTATTATAAAAGAAAGAGCAAAAAGAAGNAACTCCTTTGGAATTTCCTCTGAAGAACTTGATAAAAGNAAAAAAGAACAAGTTATGTTTCAAATGTAAACTCCTTAGTCATATAGCAAATACCTATAAGAAGGACAATAAGTTAAGTATAACAATTAAAGTTAAAGTTATGAGAATCCTAAGGATTATAAATATCTTATCAGAGTCTTCAGAAGAGAAAAGCTCAGACAAAGAAGGAAACTCCTCAAAGGAAGAAGAAGAACAACTGAATTTGATAACCATACCAAAGATTATTGTTAAAACTAACATAAACAAAATAACAATGACAAGAATCCTNAAAAACAAGTTCTGTACTAATAAGAAAAACTTAGTATAAAGGACACTCTTGAAATCAAGAGGAAGTTATTAGCCTAAATAAATAGAAATCTATGCCAGGAATCAGTAGAATCTAAATAATCATACTAGCAGAATTTAAGGCTATTCCAACAAAGCAATATCCTATTTCCAGAGAATTATTAATCTTGAAATATTATCTTATAATTAGCATAAGAGGACTAAGAGGATAGGAAATCCTGAACAGAAGCCAACTCTATAAAACCATATAATAAGAAGAAGCAACTGTTAAAGAACAAGAACTCAATCTTAAGGATCTTACTTTAGTCTATAAGATTAACCTACAAAGCATTGTTATAAAGAAAGGATCATACAAAATCCTCTTACCAATGGAAAGAACTCAGATTCAGGACAACTTCAACTAGATGCCTAAAAAAGCCTGAATAATAATTGAAGAAGGATTAAGCTATGTCATATAAAGAAGATATAACATACAACATGAAGGACTTCCAATGATAACCTACTAACAAGACTGATTAGAAGCTAAAACTCAGTATAGAGAAATCTAAGGATTAGGAAAATCAATAGAACAACTGCCTAAAACTGAACAATACCATGCTCAGCAAGAATAGAAGAAGCTAGTTAAAGTTATGATTGAACTAGTCAACTAAGACATAAAAGTATTACTTATAATTAACAAACTAAAAGAAGAATCATTACCTTTAGAACTACTTGTTGTATTACCAAAAGAAAACAAACTATTACAAAGAATCAATAAACAGTTTAACCAAGAAGTAACAGTATACCCTTTGAATTCTGAGGAAAGAATTCTCATAATAAGTGATGTTTCTATTACTAAGATAAGAGAACACCTTAGAAATAAAATAGCAGAATAAGTATAAAATGCATATGCATTCATAAATAACAAAAGCCTAAATGGACTAAGGTTAAGGAACTTTGTTACAAGGTAAACAGCATTATTTGAAAAGCTTCAAGAGAACATTGAAGATCTGGAAATTGCCAACAACATTTTAGTCAACAATACCAAAAACGTCAATCTTTATTCTATGAACAATAAAAGTTCATTATATATTAATATAACATTGTACAGAAAGCTAATAAGAGCCTTGATTGATTCAGAAGCCAAAAGAAACTTCATTAATGAACAAGTCATAAAACAACTTAAACTTAGCACAAGAGTCAAGGACAATAGTTACTTAATATTATTAACAAACAATACCAAAGTCCAGAAGCATATTAACATTCAAACTCAAAACCTAGATATAAGGTATAACAGAAGCTACCAGGAGAAGATATCTTTTAATGTTATAAGGTTAAGAATATATCAAATCATATTAAGAATCAAATGGATAAGAAAGCATAATCTAATAATTGACTAGAGAATAAGTATAATTACCTTCTCAGAAGAAACTATGTCTTTAAGAGTTATCCATATTGACAAAACCATAAAACATATACCTAAGGAATATTACAAATAATTAGAACTATTCACAAAAAGACCTGATGATTTAACCTTACCTAAGTATAAACCATAAGATCATAAGATAAAGCTTAAAGAGAGGTTTAAACTAGCCTACAAACCAATTTACCAAACAACTCTTACTGAGGATGAGATAACAAAAAAATGGTTACTTAAGAAAATGATACTTAAAAGTCTATACAAAAAAGGTTACAACAAAGTTAGAGCACTACTGCATTATGCAAGGAAAGGAGACAATCCATTAGGACAACCTTATAATGATTACAAACACTTGAATAGTAAAACTAAAAAANGACCAATACCCCTTACCATTGATAGATTCAATGATAGACAAGCTAAAAGGAGCTATTATATTCATTAAGTTAGACTTATAGTCAACGTTTAATTTGGTTAAGATTAAAAGAGGTAATGAATAGAAAGCTGCCATTTGAACAAAATACAGATTATTTAAGCCATTGGTTATAACATTTAATATGACTAATACTCTAATAACACAACAAAGAATGATAAACTGGATATTGAAGAAATATTTGGAGAAATTCATAATAGTATATCTTAACAATATAATCATTTACTCAAGGAATATTGAAGAACATAAAGAGCATATCAAGCTTATTCTACAAGTATTGTAAAAGGCAAGATTACACTGTAAACCAATGAAATACAAATTTTACAAGGAATAAGTTTAGTTCTTAAGACATTGTATTTCTGGAGAAAGGATTGAAACCTTTAATAACAAAATTCAGTTAATCAAAGAATAAGAAGTACTTAAGACAATTAAACAATTACAAAGTTTCTTAAGGTTAGCTAATTATTACCAAAGATTTGTAAAAGACTATTCCAAAATCTCCATGCTATTGATTAAACTCACAAAAAAGGATCAAGCCTATGAGTAGAATGACATTATAAAGAAAGTATTCCAAAGTATAAAGGATACCTTTATAAAAGGAGGTTTCTTAGAAATCTTCAATCCAGAGAAAGGAATAAGAATTAAAACTAATACCTCTGACATAACATTAAGAGTTGTGCTATTGCAATTACAATAGATCAATAAACAACATTACCAAGTATTATTAGCATTTTAGTCAAGAAAGCTGAACACTGCTAAAAGAAATTATCAAACATTAAACAAGGAAATATTAACCATTGTAAAAGCTCTAAAGCACTGAAGAGTATATACAGTTAAATCTAGTAAAACCATTAATATACTTTTAGATTACTATAACCTCTAATACTTCATAACAACCAAACAGTTAAATGCAAGGCAAGTATAATAAGTAAAGAAGCTATCCAAGTATAATTTTAAGATTACTCATATTAAGAGTAAAGATAATGAAAGAGTAAATGCTTTAAGTTAGAAACCTAAATACTCAGCTAAAGAGAAAGAAGAAAGTAAACTTATATTAAAGAAAGATAAAGGCAAATTCTTAGTATACAATAAAGAACAACTTATAGCTATTATAACAATAATAAACAAGCATTAAGCTGATCAAATCAGAGAAACAACCAAAGAGGAAAAAANCAAAGAATACTTTACTAGACATAACCAAAGGTGAATAGGAGAAAATTGAAGACATTTAATATAAGAACAAAAGGTTATACATACTAACAAAACTAATAAAAAAAGTTTATCAAGGAATAACACAGCTTACTGTATAATAAACATATAAGAGTAGCTTGATACTATTACTAAATCAATAAGGATTACTTTATTGTAAAACTACAATTAATAGTCAAGAAAGTAATTGTAAAATACAAGATTTATAAGAAGGCTAAGAATCCAAGAAGGAAGCTTTGAAGACAATTATACCTTACACAAATACTTGACAATCCATGAGAACTAATTGGATAGGATTTTATTATGAAACTACTAGTTTCCACAAATCACATGATAAAGGTTGAGTATGACTCTATCTTTGTGGTAACTGAACATTATACTAAGTTTGCAATCTTTGAACTATTCAAAGAGACCTAAGGAATAAAAGAGGTAGTCAATATATTCTTATAAAGAGTAATGTCTCAGTAAGGAATACTAAAACAGATAATCTCTAATAAAGATACAAGATTTATATTTAAGTTTTAGGAAACATTGACAACAAGAATAAGAGTTAAAAGGAAATTGTCAACAGTATAACATCTACAAACTAATAGACAAATAGAACATTTAAATATATAATTAAAAAGATATCTAAGATGTTATATTAATTATAATCAAGATAATTAGGTTGATTACTTGCCAATAGCAGAAATGTTATACAATAGTATACTATATGAATCAACTAAAATTACTCCATTCTATACAAATTACAAACAAGAGCCAAAGGGGTTCTATACTAGACTAGAATTAGAATCTACAAGTAAATCAGCAGAAATCTGTACAAAACAAATAGAAGAAATACAAGAAAAAATCAAGAACTCACTTCAATACACTAAAGAAAGAATGAAGAAGTACCACAATCATAGACACTTAATAGAACTAACATACAAAAAAGAGGATAAAGTTTATCTTCTTAAGAAAAACATCAAAACAACAAGACTAAGTAATAAACTAGACTAGGTAAAGATAAGACTATATAAAATCAAAGAAGTCTATAAACCTTTAACATATAAATTAAAGTTACTAACAATAGTTAAAATACATCTTATCTTCTATGTTTTACTTCTTAAACCAGCATTTGAAAACATCTAAGCTCTAATGCTAGAAGAAGTCAATCTGGAAAGAGAATACGAAGTTAAGAAGATCATCAGTTATAGAATACATTATAAGAAATTACAATACTTGGTTAAATGGATAGGATATCCAAAGAGTGAAAATGGATAAGAACTTACTTCTAATTTTATAAGTTATAAGGAGTTGCTAAAGGCATATTACTGAACTTATCCTAGAATAGATTTCCAAGCAATGGAATCACAAGGTCAGAAAAGAAGAAGTCAACAACAAAAGAAGAAGTTACACTTAAGTTAGCAAAATACAACTCTGAAGGTTGAAAAGGATTTTGTTTCTCTTACTTCTCTTTCTCTTCTACAACGTCTAACTCATCTAAAGTCTTTAACTTATAACGGAGTATCTTACTAGTATACTTCTGAAGAAAGTTTTATTACTTACAAAGCTGAGCAAGACAGGCCATCTTCTCAGTCATTTCCTAGGAAATGGAGGCTAAAGCCTATGTGGTTTTTTCCTCCTCCTCATCTAAATATGCCTTTTCTCTTTGATAAACATCTTAGGAGGAAACAGGCAAATCATCACAATCACACCTTTGCCCATACCAAACACACTCACTATATCTACTTGAATCGGAGACCATTTTACAAGTCTTCCTATTCTACTGACAAAAAGAACAAGAAGACATTTCAATCCTGTTATTCTCGATATAATCTCTTAAACCTAACCATTCTTTATACTTCCTTGATCTTCCTTTTTCTTCTGGAACAGTATCATCAGAATAAGAACATTTTGGTGGCATGTTAGAAAGAAAGAATGGATTAACAGACAATAAGATTGTTCATGACGTTAGTTAAGCATCAAGGCGATGCTAAGACAAAAGGAGGATAATGTTACAGGTTTTACCTAACAAATGATTGGTGTAAGCCTAAGGCTCAATACACAGCAAAGTGTATATAAAGAACCTGGCGATCACGTGACATGGTTAGGACTTGGGGGACCTAGAGAGGTCTAAGGAGTCCATGGACCTAGGGGACCTAGGGAGGTCCAGGAGGTCCAGTTGGATTTCATTATCTATATAAGCATACTGTAAGAATATGAGAGTAAACTCCTTGTGTTCAACCTAAATACATTACTAGATCTTACCCCTAACTTAGTCGCCTACTTGTATGTCACACGTTTCTGTTGTCCCTGAACATCTACCTTACCCTTGGCTATCTAGTGACCTGGATAGCGTAGTTTTGTAACACTAAGTAACATATTTAACTTTGTAAAATTAAGACTATTTAAGGTTAAAGAAGTTTATAAACTAATAACAATTAAATTAAAGTTATTAAAAGTTATAAAAATATACTTTATATTTTATATAGTATTATTAGAATTAATACTTAAGAATATATTATTAACATTAAGTATAAAGGTTAAGTTATAACTTGATAAGGAATAAGTTATTAAGAAAATCTTAGATTATAAATATTAATATAAGAAAATTCAGTATTTAGTTAAATAAGAAGGATTTCCAGAATTAAACAATTTATAAGAACTTACTGAATATCTGAAGAATATTAAAGAAATAATAAAGAATTATCATTAAACTCTAGTTAAAAAGGATCTTTAAGAAAAAGAATTAATTAAGTTAATAAGATAAGTAAAAGATTAACAACATCAATACTTAACAAAGAGAAGTTAACCAAGGAATATTACTTACTTTTATTAAGAGGATATGATAAGTTCTTAGTAAGGATTAAAGAACTTAGCTTTTCCTTTTCTAACCTTTTCTTTTCCTTAATTTCTTCAAGTTCTTCCATTATAACAATATTATAAATGATTATATTTTGATTATAAGTTTAAAGTTACTTATAAAGTTTATAAAAGCAAGTAACTTATGTTAACATCTCCTCTTCTTCTTGCTTTAACTATTCTTCTTCTTTAATTATACACTCAAGATCTAAGGGATTTAGATCAAGGTTATAAGGATTATTACAACAAACATACTTAAAACACTTAGAGGACTAAGTAGATTTCTTATACTTCTTGTTATTACTTTTATAAAAGAGACACTTGTAAGCTATAATAAAACCAAACTTTTCAATGTAATTAACTTTAAACAAACAAGTAACATACTTATAAGATTGTCTAGAAGACATAATGAATAAAAAGCATAGTTAACAAATAATAAAGATTGTTTAACATTACTAGTTAAGCATCAAGGTAATACTAAGATAAAAAGGAGATAATATTACAATTCTTACCATCATAACCTGATAAGCACCAAGGTAATAGCTTATGGAATGTTAATGACCAACGATAATTAAGTCACATAACTTATGCAGAAGGTATAAAGGGTATAAAAGGGATAGTCTATACCTATTAGACTTATTAGACTTATTATCATCTATATAAGAACATACTCTTTAAGCTTTAGTTAAGAACTTTATGTTCAACTTAAATTACAACTCTATTATATCTACTTGTTTACTATAATTACAAACACCTTACTTCTACATAAACCTTATAAGAGTAACCTGGCTTACCTTATATGACCATGCTGTAAGAAGTCTTGTAACATAAGAAAGATAATATAGAACTTATATTTTAAAAAAANGGATAAAGTTTATCTTTAATAAAAAAANCTTATAAACAAAAAGATTAAGTGATAAACTTGACTTTGTAAAGTTAGGATTATTTAAGATTAAAAAGGTATATAAATTAATAACAATTAAATTAAAACTACTAAAGAAGATATAAATATATCTTGTATTTTATACAGCATTATTAGAATTAACACCTGAGAATGCACTATTAACATTAAGTATAAAAGTTAAATTATAACTTAATAAAGAATAAGTAATTAAGAAAATCTTAAACTATAAATATTAGTATAAAAAGATTTAATATTTGGTAAAATAAGAAGGATTTCCAGAATTGGATAATTTATAAGAACTTACTGAACATCTGAAGAATATTAAAAGGATAATGGAGAATTATTACTAAATTTTAGCTAAAAGAGATCTTTAAGAGAGGGAATTAATTAAGTTAACAAGATAAGTAAAGGATTAACAATGTTAATACTTAATATAAAGAGGTTAACCAAGGAATATTACTCACTTTTAACAAGAGGATGTAATAAGCTCTTAGTAAAGATTAAGGAGTTAAGCTTTTCTTTTTCTGACTTTTTNCTTTTCTTTTATCTCTTTTAACTTATATAGAGTAAAAGTATTTCTTTTCAGTATTTTATAAGTATAAAACTTTAGTTGTTTTTGTTGTTTTTTAAGCTTTAAAAGCTTAGTTAAAGTAGTTTTCTTTTTTAACAGACAAATATTCTTCTTCTTGAAGATATTAGTCTATTTCATCAATATTAAGCTTAAGGTTCTTATAATAATGATTTTAACAAGTACACTTAGAACATTTTGAAGATTTACAAGATCAAATGTAGTCTTTATCATTGGATTCGTAGAAATAACATTGAATAATTATTATAAAACTATATGTTTTAATATTATTAACTTGTTTTATATATTGTTGATAGTAAAAGTTATTAAGTAGTATAATAAGAATAAAGAAAGTATAATTAAGAGAACAATGAAGATTATTCAACATTATTAGTTAAGCATTAAGATAATGCTAAGATAAAAAGAGGATAATATTATAGCTTTTACTATTATAGCCTGATAAATGCTAAAATGACAGCTTATAAGGAGTTAAGGATTAATAAGTGGTTAGGTCATATGACTTATACAAGAAGTATAAGTTAGTATAAGAAGTATAAGGTTATACCAGGTTAGACTAATTGAACTTAGTGTATAAGGATTGTATATATAAGAATATACTCTTTAAGCTTTAATTAAGAATCTTATGTTTAACCTAAGTTATAACTTTAATATATATACTTATTTATTATAACTACAAATAGCTTACTTCTATATAAACCTAATGAGAATGACTAGACTTACTTATATGATTATGTTGTAAGAAGTCTTATAACACTTAGATTTTTTTTTATCTTATCTTCATTAATGCTTAAAATTATAACTTTAACCTCAAGATTTGGAAATTTATCAATTTCCTCTTAAATTAATATATAAAGGTTAGTTATAACTCTTAGTATTTATTATATACTTCTTATTAAAAGGTTTTCTCTATTTAAAATATTATTATCTTATCTTTGTTCAAATGTTATAATTTTCCTTTTTAAGTTAAATTTTATCTAAAATAATCAGTTAATTATCTTTTTGTTCAAGATTTACTGATTAAGTCTTAATAAGTAATCTTATTATCTTGTTTTTAATAATTAAAGTCTTATATCCATTTATAACCAGTCTTAAGTAAAAGTAATTATTTTACAATTTCTCTTAATAATTAATACTAAGTTATTCTAGTTAAACAATAATTTACAGGTTATCTTAGTTTTCTATTAAAAAATCTTACTTTAACTAGTCTTTAAAAGTTATATAATATATTAACATCTTAAATACTTATAATTAAAGCTAATCTTTAACATCAAGTACTTCTTCAATCATGTTTTCTTAATAATATATTAAACTTACAAATGCTCTTATACTAAGTATATTCCTTTTAACTTCTTTATAACTTAATAATAAACTTTCTTATCTTAGAATACTTATAACACTTATACTTATAACTATTACTTGTTTTTTATATTCTTATAACTATTAATAAAGTATTTAAATAGTTTATACTTAAAATATAACTTTTTTTTYCTTTTAATCTTTTAATTTTTCAAAGCTAGTTTTAAACAAATTCTTTTTTTTTTCTTAAACTTCTAACTTTTACCCTTTTAAGGTTTTCCCTTTTCTACTATATCCAAGTTTATAAGATTACTTTTATTAGTTAATACTAGTTTCTTATCTGATTTTTTTTCTTGTAAAAAAAGTATTGTTCTTTCCTTTTAAGTTTTCTCTTATAAATTTAATTATCAAATTTAACAGATTTGGCTATTATCTCTTTTAACATATTAAACCATTTAATTAACTTAAATATTATCCTTAACTTCTTCTTTAAGTCCTTTATAATATACTACTTTAAGAGTTTTATCTGCTTAACTTGTCTGAACTGTATACTTCTTAAATTCTGCTATATAAGCCAAAGTTAATTAATCTCCTTACTTTAAGAATAAAAGCTTTTGTTCAGCATTTCTTTTTGTATTTACATTATTATATACTTCTTTAATAGTTATTTAAAAGTTATTTTAGTCTGAAAAGATATTATATGTTTTTTNGTTATTAAGCTTTTACTCTATCTTGATAAGTTATAGAGTTATTCAAGTATAGTTAAAACTAATTAAAAGCTAATCTTACAAGGTTTGATACTATTCAGAGAATTTTATCTTTTTCTTCTTCAAATCTGTTTTCATTAAACTTAAAGAAGATTATAACTTATACTTTAAATTGTTAAAACTTAAATCTGTCTTTTACAAATAATATTTAAAATAATACTTTAAAAAGTTTCATTTCTACTTTGTTTAATTTAATATTATCTTATTATTAAGCTTGAACATTCAACATAATTTTACCTTTTTNATATTAATATAGTTTACTAGATTTATACTTACTTTTTTTATATACAACTTATATCTAAGTAATAATGTTCAAAATGTTACAGAACTTCTAATCACCATCACATGATATAAGCTTAATCACTTTATAAGTTTGTTTGTAGAACAAGCTGACTAAAGTTTTGTAAAGTAGTAAAGTATATTATAAAGTTGTAACTTAAGTTAAACACAAGGTTCTTAACTAAAGCCTAAAGAGTATATTCTTATATAAACATATAATATTCCATCTGTATAAACCAGTATAAACCTGTATAGCTATACACTCTTATACGCCTCTATACGCCAAGACCTTGTCACGTGACTTAACACCCGTTGATCACTGACACCTCATAGGTCATTCCCTCAGACTTATCAGGCTGTGAAGGTAAGATCCGTAACAGTATCTTATACTGTACTTTTATAACTATCATATTGTCAAACTACTCTTGAATAAGCTTTGGATCTTTGCATTTAGTTCGTTTATAGTTATACTAACATATATATTTGATAGTTAACTCTAAATGACACTTCAAAAAGTCTCCAAACCAGTTTTTGCTTACAGGACGAGAAGGAGTAGGTTCACCACGTTCAGCAACTAAAATATTAGCTATTGATTGTACACTTGAAGGTTTAAGAAGTAATCCACATTTGCCTATAGAAAGTATCTACTGTATAAGTAATTCTTTCTCAAGTTGACTCATTCTAAAGCATTTTGTGTATATGGTTTGGTGTTGAGGAGTACCTTGAAGCCGAGCATTCAGTGTAGAACAAGGAACGTCAAAAACACATGCTGCTTTACGAATGGACGTGATTTGTCCTTTTTTAATCGCGTTTATAGCAAGAAGGACCCTTCCTTCTTGTTGTGGATCTGGAATTTTAGCCATTGGAGCGTGTTGTGGTTAAAAAATAATTATTGAAAATTGTGGTGTTGATAGAATTGATGATTTGGTGGGGAGGTGGTCAGTGAGACCGGGAATTACGTTAACTACGAAACGTACTAAAGTTCGTGGCTTATAACCAGATTTGGTTTAATCTTCAGCCTCAAGCACTTCGTCTGGACCTTGTTGTCAGGAGCGCTCCCAACCCCGGTTAGGCAAGGCACTGGCCGGCGACACGTACGAGCAAGGGGTTAGAAACGGGCAAGATCCAGTTCGCATGCAGCCCACAGCACAAATTGTATCGAACTGTTTGTCAATTGCATTTGAATTGAGAAGTGTCGCCGGAGAGCCAGTGCCTTGTCCTGTATTATGGGTGTGGAGTGGGAGCACTCCTGACATCAAATTAAAATTTAAATTAAAAACCACTCAAAATCAACAATTATTAATAATAACTTTAAGTTATTATATGATAAATTAGAAATTTGTAGTAATCTTTGTTTATTATGTTTATATAATAAAGATATAGAGACTAGTATATTATGGTAGGGATAAATAACATGTATAAGTAGGCATAGAAAAATAGTTGTTCCTCCCCCGCTCCTGTGGGATAAAAAGTATGGAGCAAGGCTCTCTAGCTCCATTTATTCATCTTAAGGCTCCCCACAACTCGTGCCGTTCGACCTGTGACGACATCTAGTAATAATCCCAGTCCGTTTTTCTCAACAGGAAGTACGATTCCACCGGCAAGCCCCTCCACTTCACCTCCTTATCTGTCCCATTCTTACCTGTCTCATTAGAATAGAATTCTGGCTGGAAGCTCACTGTGGCCCAGCCCCGTATTAACTTCCTCCAATAGCAAGTCTCTGCAGCAGGCGTTAAGTACCGTTCTCGAAATATCTTGACATTATTTTCCGCAATTCTCTCCGCCAGCTCATCATTCTCTATTAACTCCTCCATAGCCTCATCCAACCCAGAAAAGTCCGCTCCCACCTGGACGAAGTTCTGCTCAGGTCCCTTAGACGCCATCAGATGATGATGGTGCTGAATCCATTTGAGTTTATGCGCTACTATCACACTCTTGCAGTTCTGGAGGTTTTGTAGCCGTGCTGAGTATGAGACACCTTCAGTATGTGCTACAAATTTATATTTGCAATGCTCATCCATAGACAAAACATTGTGGCTCTTCCTTTCTCCCTCGTCCGCCCAATTGAGAATCTTCACATCTGCCCAATCTTTTCCTGCTGACGCTTCAAGCAGTTGCTCCCTAACTAGTAGGCCCATCACTGCCCCTCGCCATATTAATTTATTGATTTTGCTTGACCATGGTACCTTTTTATCCATTGCCATTGCCTTCATCTGCACCTCGGCGTATGAGCCAATTTTGGGTTCTGGCCAGGACCAGTAACCAAAGTCTGGCATGAGCCACAATTTGTCGTCTTCTTTTCGCCGTGAATATGCCCACGTCGGGTCATTAGAGGAAGCGATGTCGTCTGAGTTGAACGTGAATTCGATATTCGGTAGAGGGTCGGGTGAGGTAAGGATTGCTCGATGTAATGCATGGAGAGTTGATTGATCGCGAGTGTTGACATTTTCACCTGCCCCAATTATGTAGAGCTTATTTTTTAGAATATATCTTATACTCCCCTTCAGGAATAGCTATCATACCTGGTTATCATAGATCATAACACGATTGTAACCCCTAATTGGGCTGATTGCATCTATCTCTTTGAGAGTGACGTGATGATTTTTTCTCAACTCCACTGCTCGATCAATCTCCTTGAACAGGCCTGGGAATGCAAGGTTGCAGTGTGTATCGTTCATTAACAAGTTCCGAGCATCTCTTGTAAAGTTCCATGTCCCATCAAATGCTCCTTTCGAGAACAGATGCACTTCCCAAGGACTAGACCAGGACCGTAGATAATGATACCCATAGAATGACACCGAGAAAATGAAAATAATTGCTGCCAGTAGAACGTATGGATAACGTTGGAAATAACGTCGGGATATACGGAGGTACATTTGATGCAGCAACGGTTTTAAAGAAAGGCAGGTCTTGGAATCTTCATTAACCTGTTGCAAAGGGCTGCATGTGTCGCAAACCATTTTGTAATATCCTTTGCTTCAGTTACAGTAAAGTTGAACCACCGGTTCATTTTATGTTGCAGTAAAACAAGGAAAAATAAAGCCAAGCAAAGCCAGTTATCAGTTACACGCTTCGCCTAACGCCACGTTTTTCTGGAAACAGAACCGATAAGAAGAAACAGGGATTAATAGGCATAGACATGGGTTGGGGCAAGGATCTACTTACGGGCATCCAGACAGTCCCTCCCCCTGAATCGGTTTCGAGTAGCAAGATTATATAAGCTATTAAAACCAATCAAAATGGTGGATTCTGGAAAATTCTTGTTGTAATTGGCTATCATACCCTGGTTCATTTTGCCACTCGACACCGATTCAATTCAGGGGGAGGGACTGTATTAACTCTAGGTCAATGAAGGATGGCGTCGACGGTTGGAACTCTGCCGCGCATTGAACTTCATGGTGATATCCGAAATTGGGGGTCTAATTTTGCTGCCTAACTTAGGGCCTGTTTGGCAACCATATGATTATATAATTAGCGCCATATTCCCTTCACCTTCCGCTTTTGTGATAGCTCCATATTCTCTCCATATCTCCTCCATATTCTTTTCATAATTTATATAAATTATACATAAATTATGAAAATAAAAAATTAATAAAAATAATTATAATTATAATAAAATTGAAGAGTTCGCTGAAATTATAATTATAGTAAGTATAGCTTATAACTACAGTAAACAGTCAAAATCAGCGAAAAGGGTGAGGAATATGGAAATAATAAGTAGCTCCTGACCTACTTATTTTATATGCCATACAAAATCAATATAGAGCTAAGCTAGCTCCATATGCGTTCTCAATTGCGTTAGATACTGTGAAGAATATGAAGTGGAGAATATGGAAGGTGTTTGGCAATTTAGCACTATATTGATTATGTGAGCATATGGAGTGGGGAATATGGAGCCTCCATATGGTTGCCAAACAGGCCCTAATTCAATGGTTGTACCTTAAGCTGAATGAACACGACACGCCCAATAAACACTGAAGTTATCAGCCAGTGATTGTTCAGTATCAAACTCTAGGAGAAGATATCTCTTTTTGAATTTGAGTTTCCTGAGTAACAAGATCATTGTCCTCAGTTATACAGAATGGCCGCGCCCACCAGGATATAATAGAATTCGTGACGGACCAAATTGTAAATATAATTAACTCTAAAACTAAGCAAAATAATAAGACTCTAACTCGGAGGCGCACTTAGAGAGAGTAGTAACAGAGAGATTCTCAATTTATCAGTGTTAGTTGAACCCTGAAATTGGGTTAGTGGTTGCATTCCAAGACTCCTAACCCAAGCTGGTGCAGGTGTTATCGGAGTTCCAGGCTCATTATATCGGAATTCCGTGTTCATCATACAATAGAGGTCTTAGCCACATGGATCTGAGATTGGATCTGACGAATTAGGAAGTTGGTAACGATTTATAGCTTATAGCTAAACCAGTTTTGGTAATTTTCAACTCTATATAAGAAGATTTATCTCTGTTCATGGATCTGGATAATTTCATCTACTATCCCTCCCTAAATGTTTCTCCTTTCCAAGGATCAAAACTGGGATTATGACGAGGATTAGACTAGAGTTGTGAGATTTTGTACAAGGACAGCAAGGACTTTATTAACCTATTTAGGTTACATTTTTTTGTAGAGAAAGCACTCACAGTACAAGGGTCTGAGCAAATGAGAGAACAGAAACCAGGTATGTACTAAGGTAAGGCCCTTGGAAGGGAGAAATATTTGGGGGAAAGGATACGAAGTAGTTAGTATCCTTTCGTCTGTCGGAAATAGCTCACTTTTAATACGATTGTAAATTCGATTTAAGCGAACCTACTACAGTACAACCAATTATTATTAATAACCCGCGCTAAAGTTCGTAGGATAAAACTGCATTTGGTACGGAGTATCCCTTCGTTTATTAGACATGGCTTACGAAGGACGCGGCAAAGGTCATGAGGTTCTGCCGGGGCGCTGGGCCTGGGGCTTAACGCTTACAGCACTTCTACCCCACTGTGATCTCGTTCCCTGACAATATCATACGCCTCAGCCATAATGGGAGCTAAGAAGAAAGATGCTGAGACGACAGACTGACATGAGAATCAACAGTGAGGTGAAAATCACGTCATAACATCTCATGATCTAATTATGTACGAGGTGAAAGGATCGACGGAAAGTATTCGTGAAAGGGATGAAAAGTAGTAAAAAGAGGGTTATCTGTTAATCAAAATTTTAATACAGTACTTATGCGAGGATTCAGAGGTTTAATCTCAACTTCTTCTCTTCATTAAGTATTTTTTATCAGAAGTTGAGATTTTTAACAGTCTAGCTCTGAATATACAAATATTAACAGCGATGAGATTTCAACGTACAAACCTTCTATGAAAGTATTAGCTTAACAATCCACATAAGTATAGTACATCATAATATAATTGAACTGTTGCACAATGGGAATATTTTATGGGTGGTAAAAGCGATGATCTATTAAAGAGAGTGTGCTATGGCTTAAGTTAATATAGCCATGAAAGCCTGATAAGTAAGGATGTGGGGACTAAGCTAATGACTAAGCCTAGGAGAAAGCCTAAGGCCATAGTAACCCCATGGCAGCAGCGTAACATGAACTTTGACAGGAAAGTCTAATCAAGTACATTCTTCTTCTTTTCTCTGTATTCAACAACTTAAATCTAATACCTTTATAACATTTACTCTTAGTTTTAACAATGTTGCCTTGTTATTAAAGTTAAATCGAATATAATATTGTACTCAAAAGCTTTGAATATACAGTTTATACATAAAATAATATACTTTGTCTTTTCTAATTCTTTTCTTTTNATAACATAAGCTTTTATATTTTATTTTTNACTTTTCTCTTAATACAACTTCTATGAAGTATGTCTCTTCATAGAAAACTTATTAAAAANGTCTATGATAATAAAACATTTTAATTATTATAAATAAGAATTGCTAAACAAGTAGAAAAATATAAACTATATATTTAGAACTCTTAATCCTAATAATATAATTAAAATGAACAAAAAAGAAATTGTTATTAATATAATAATCTTAGATAACAAAGAAGAAAATTAAAAAAAANTAAACTAAAAGATAAGCTTTAAACATAATAACAAAGAAAATTTACTTTAAGAGTAAAAACTCTAAAGATAACTAAAAGAAAAANGACTTTATAACTTAGATTTTAATAAATTAAACTTTGATAAAAGTAATTAATCTAGTTAACGTAGAAAATATAAATAGATTTATAAAATAATATTACTTCTTCTGGTTTTAATAGCCACAAGCCACAAGTCACAAGCCACCCGCAACAACCCAAGGCCGCGAGGCAGCTATGTAGGAACTACCGGTTCGGCAACGATGACTAATGGCTCTACCACACGAAGCCAATGGTGAAATTGCTTCTCAGTAACGGCATTCTGATCATTACACCTGCTGCTCTAACTAGACCTCTTCTTTTGACAATGAGACTTGGGGCATCAGGCCTGTTGCTGGTGAGAGATCTCAGTTTTGGTCTACGTAAGGGTTGAGACTGAATTAATCATATCAGGCTCTGTCGCTACTTGGCTTCAGTCTATACTAGGGAAGCTGCTGTTATGGTGTTCTCGGGTCTAACTGAAGATAATAACAGACAGGCTCGAGACCAGTGAGAGAATTATTCTAAGAATTAAAACAAGTACTGTTTGTCATTGCGGACATAATATCCAACTGCGAAGTCCCTCCTGAACAAGCTCTTGAACTGGCCACTTCCAAATAATGTGCTATGTAAAGGCAATTGTCTTTACCACTTGCTAATCACCATTAGCAATACGAGGTCAATTGTAAAGTCTCCGACCTCTCGAATAAGCTCTTGAAAAGTCCGCTTTTGAACGAGATCCTTAATGTAAGGACACCGTCTTCATTACTGCCTTTCTCATAGCGGATGATCCGATGTCCATAGAAGCCGAGTATACCTATCGTACTATATCAAAACTACAAGAGGCTAAGTTAAAGCAGTAGCTACATTATGAATCTTATGTGATTTAGAGATTTGGAGAAGGAACTAAACCAATGACGTTCAAACTTCTTACAAGCATGCTAACTCCTTCTACGTCGCTAATCTTGATCTCATTATAGTCTTTGTCCTTCCTTAGGCACGAGTCTTTATTCAAACTTTCAGAAAGCTGTCCTTCTACCGTTTCCATCACGCCGCAACAAGGAGATTTATCACCATTCGCTCCCATGGAACGCTAGTCGCCTGTCTAGTTAACATCCGGTAAAGACTAAGCTTGGATGTTCCTGACGGCGCTGGGCAACACATTCAAGGAGGCTTTATTTGTCTCTATCACACCCTTGCGTCGGCAATTGTCAAGAGCAGAAGTCCAGCAAAAGACCTATAACTATACAAAGGCTATTATTCTGGAATGTCTAAAACACCTTTGAGGAGAAGGATTTTCAATTAGCTACTGCTTTACGTAAGGTAGAAGCACTTGAAGCAGAGCTTGATTCTAGACGGGCTAGGAAGAGGAAGAGGGTCTAAATCACCTTGAATTCAAAGTTTGCAGATATAGAAACTGTCTATAAAGCGCAAGTGGAAGCTGGTGAGGTTGATAACAGTCTAGATGAATCTAGCGAGTCTGAATTACCTAGTGAAGTAGAAGACTGTATATAGTTGAACTATGGAGGGTTACAAAATAAATTTAAAGTTGAGTGTGCTTTTCTAGTTGTAGATTTTTGGGGTGGCCTGATCGTGAGTGTAAGACGTTAGCCGTTAATTGTCCCTTACCTCCATAAGCAAGCCAGAAACTGGAATCCAAGACCATAACAAGAAAAAGGCCTAAACAGCCATGAATCCCGCTAGTAGTCGAGCCTTGAGGAGGAGAATTATCGTTAGTTCCGTATATATTTCTATTCCTCGCGCTTTTCAACCTGTCTGTCTATTGTCAGTGCCATGCATCCACTCACTATTCTACAGCGACTCAGCAAACCAGCAAAGAGAAACGAATCCAGGATTCGTTTAGCGGGTCCTTTCAGTCTCAGCGACTCTCAGAAGTAGCTACGGAAACATTACCTCACCATTCTGGTGACAAGTGCTCCTCCTATGGAGATAATCACAGTCTCAGTCCCCGCAACACGACAACAAGAAGCTCTGAAATGGTTGCTGTAGACGTGAATAATTCAAATTATTACAAACACTTACACTATCAGAATATTTACATCAAATGCATACACTCGCCAGCTGAACTAATGCAGTGAACGATAGAGGTAATAGAGCGGTTAAGGTCTCCTAAGTTGGACGATGCTGTCGTTCAGGAGCTGATATGGACAATTCATCGGCTCTGAACGGCAAATGAGGATGATATCAATAACGAAGTAGCACTGAAGATAATTCCTACAATAAGCCAGATTGACGACGAGAGGTTAACGAAGTCTTACAACCGGTTATGGTTCCACGCCGTCTTCATACCTCTGCTAACCGAATTCCTTAACGTCACATTACTCCTTCTTCTACCAAGGCCTAAGCCTGATCCAGTCTTCAGATATTCCATGCTGGCCTTCATGACGTATCAGGTCCGAACTATTATGCATTTAGTTGACGACAAATCTGGATAAAGTTACGCATTGCCAGACCAGAAAATGCACTTTCCATTCCTTAGCATCGAGTTCAAGTTACAGGCGAATAAAGGCACGCATCACGTAGCCACAAACCAAACCGCTAACGCCAATGCCATCACCTTGAATGGCCAGCTTGAGTTGATGCGGCATAGCTCCCGAGTAGAAGCATTCGACATGAACGAGCTGCGCTTTTTCTCCGTCACGATCGACCAGGTGTATGCGAAA
>NCSJ02000448.1:0-30591 GCA_002812745.2 Scytalidium lignicola | reverse complement strand
CCCGGCTGGCGGGGCGGTGGGCGGCGGTTGGTCCATTCAGCAGCTGGGAATTCTGGGAATTCTGCGGGTTGGGCTTTTTGCATGTGCGCGCAAGGGTGTCACGGGCACGCAAGGCACGGAAAAGAGTGACCAGCAGAACAATGCGGCTTCTGCTGATCCAAGGGTCCCCCTTCCCTTCGATCAGCATTTACCAATTCGGCCATTTGTGCCTGAGGCTTGCATGGTGGGTATGCTGGGTACGGTTTTGCTCCTACGTGTGTGTTATTAGTGGGGTTGATCTCCACGGATGGATAATTAGATGGAGAGAGGAGAGAAAAAGGGGCTTCGAAATATGAGATGCTCTGCTCCAACGTCCAACTGTTGTACGATTCATCATGAGATATATCATGTCGCCTGGCCAAAAGTCAGCTAATCTGGCTGCCCGCGGTGATTGATGATGGCGACGATGGCCATAATGGTTCCTGCTGATTTTCGTGCTGCTGCTCCTATTGATGCACGGCCATGGCGGTGAAGAACCATTCATCGTCGCTGTCTTCTGCTGAAGCGCTCTGTACGACGATAATCGAACTCAACATCGAGCTTGGCAGAGTTCTGGAGATGTATTGAGCGGGGTAATGTCTCCTTCCTCTCCTTTTCTTTTTCCGTCTCTCAACAACCTTCCCCCAGACGCTCGGTCATCCTTCAATCCAAGCTTAAGCTTGTCTTAACTTGCCGTCCCTGATGATTGACACAACATTACGTCCGTAATGAGTCCTGCAATTGGTAAGCCATCTAGACGAGATTCCATCCCGATTGCCCCACGACGGGTGTTATCAATGTGCATGAACAGCCTGGGTTGTGATCCCTGTCATCACATGTTAGAGTTGATCCCCTCTTTGCACCACCATGCCATCCTATCTCTGGACCATGGAATCATTCTGGACACAACATCTAGGACACAAAATGAAGTATTGTGGTCGAAGTTTGAGCAGGATGAGTGCTGAGAAGGTTGTCCCTTCGCGAGAAATGTTGGTCTAGATTGACGATCTGCGTCTAGACGCACCAATGAATGCCCCGCTGACTGTCTCGTGCTTGTCAAAAATTTGCGGCCTGCAATTATCACATGTTATAGGGATTTGAAATGAGAAATACGCCTGTCCCAAAACCTGTCCAAGAAAAACACCAAGCCTTGTTTAGCTGAGAAAGATGGTTGGGAAGAGGGGAAGAATATTTCGAACTGGTTTGTTGGGCTGCAGGATCTGTTGTGATGTGGGTTGGATTTCGTGTTCGCTCACTCTTCCTGCAAAGTCCCACACTTTATGGGTGCATCTTAAATGCCCTACTTGCTAGAAGTGGCACTCTCTAAGCACTATGAACTCGAAACAGGAAGGAGCGTGCAATGTCGGGATAGATGATGTTATCAACCTAACATAGTTTGAATATACATGTCTGATTGGGACCTCGGATGCCAATTGTGGCCACCTTGATTTCTAGCGGGATGTATTCAACGGCAGGAGTAAAATGATAGTATTCTTTCAATGGGCTATTCCCTCAGACCCCAAGTCGCTTAAGCTTCCCAGGCCAAAGTTATATTCAGGGATATTGTCCACTTGAAATCCTTCATTCTCCTAAAACGGAGATAATTGTAAGGCAACGACGCTAAAAGTGGTTCAAGATGACTTATAGGGTGCGAGTGGATAGGTGAAGGAGTTGTCTCTCAAGAGTAGGAGGGCTTGATTTTGACATGCACTGGCTACACTAATTGTTCCAGATATGCTTTGCCAGATTGTGGAGTTCTCCTGTATCTGTCTCCAAATTGGACATGGAAGAATGCCCATCATGCAGACCAGGAAAGAAAGATAATAATACCAGGCAATTATTGCGGAGACTAGCAACGGTGGTAAGTTTTGAGTAATCAATAGTCTATACTCAAGAACTTCGCTGAGACCTTTCATGAGAGGAATTGAGAAATAGATCAAGTGAAAGGACAAGAATAAAGACAAAAGAGATGATTTAAAGGTTATAACAAGAGGCAACGAACACAGTCGAAGCCAGCGCCACTCGGATAAGGCTTTGATTCAGACTGAAATGTAAATACCATCTAGTGGAGCTTTCTCGCGGTAAGTTTTAAGCTCTTGATACTCATACTATCCCATCTTTATCTAAACTTTTGACAGAGTACTCAATAACTGATGGAGGCCTAGAGTCGACAAGCTAAACCCAAAATATATCTGATTGAAATCATCTGATGTTAGCTCATTAGTGATGGCATACCAGATCACAACGACATGATGCAAGCACATATATCGGAAATTTATAAAGGATAGAAACCCTTCAAGGACGATAGCTCGTCCTGAAATCAGCACTTGTTATCATCTAAGATTGAAGAAGCTTCATCGTGGTTGCCGCTCAGAATTGCCCCTCACGTGTGCGGGGTTCCTTTTGTGCCTCAGGCATTAAGGCGACTTTATCTATGAAATCACAAATTTCTACACTAGGAAGTCCTTTCATCCATTACTGCAACCCCAACGGAAGTTGATGGATCGATGACATACGTGCCGTCATATTACGAGATTCTTGGCATCCCCCAAGCTCTTCGTGATGATTCGAATGGATCCGTGAAGACGATACGAAGCGCATATCGAAGGGCGCTTCTGCATAATCATCCCGACAAGTCGCAAGTTTCCCAGCGAGCTGCTGCCACGTCAAGCAAAGTGGTTCATTATTCTATCGATCAGATATCACAGGCATATGCTACCCTATCGAACCCCAAGCTTCGTGCCGAATATGATAAGCAACTGAGATTGCAGACAGTCAGGTCACATATCGGAGAAAGGTATCACACTGGTGTTGAGATTGCAGACTTGGATGACCTAGATGTTGATGAGGCAAATGGAATATGGTACAGAAGCTGTAGATGCGGGGATGAGCGTGGCTATCTGATTACAGAACAAGATCTAGAAGAGACGGCTGCTGATGGTGAGCTTAATGTTGGATGCAATCGATGCAGTCTTTGGCTGAAAGTTCTGTTTGGTGTCATGGAGGAGGAGGGTGAGGAGGAGTCGAAGAAAGCAACAAGAGACAATGATGTCCGCATGTCCAAATAATTCTTCGAGTGGTTCCACCTCGCATGCAGTAGCTCGGCGAGAAATATTTTTTGCAGTCCATTTGAGAAACTTCGAGGCACACAACAAATCCAAGACTGCATATTATCAGCACTAGAGATATCCGATCCAAACTTTCTACCAGTGACCCAGAATCCCACGACCGCAGTACATGGCCATGATGAACATGATGAACGAATAGAGATGTGCCGACTTCCTATGACTTCCAATCAGAGCTTCAAAAGAGCATCTTGGTTGCCTCAAACTTGCGGTGAATCTACTCTCGCAACAACTTGAATGACTTTGCTTCAATGAACGCCAACCCAATCATGGAGCAGAGTAGACGTGGGTTGGGAGGACTATTAACGTTGCTTGAAGAGGAAAAGTAAAAGCAGGCGCGACGGGAAAACCGCATCGTTATTAACTAATGGTCTTCGCTTGTCAGATCTCTTCAAAGAGATTTCAACTAAGCCGTTCTGGGTAGGTGTGAGCGACCCCTCAGGCATACAGGCCGCGCTCATGTGATCTGGCGGCCAAAGCTTAGCTTCAACTCATTGGAGCCAACAAGGTTTATTGAGTGAGATCTCGACAGGGCAAGAAAAGAAGTCTGGTCCTTCGCTGCATCACTACTAACTGCCCGCCGCCTTCCTACAGTAGTCGCACACCTCCTTAGACCAATTACCCCACCTTCACTTTTTCTTGTACAGTACTGTATTTGTTACCACTCCCTTTAGGCGTCAATGCGTGTCATTAAAAGCGTGATCGATTCTGCGATCACTTCTCCTGGTCTCGTCCGCCCTACGGCTCGCGCTTTTGCTTCTCTAGCCCAGCGAAGATTGTTCACCACTAGATTTTCTGCGATTTCAACCATCTCCTCTCAGTCTCCAATGTAGGTCCACCCACCTGCCACTCCCGGGGTTGGCGATCCTTAGCAATGAGTATTAATAGCGGGGTCACCGGTCTTGGATGACGCTCTCTTCCTGCCTATATAGGCACCGCTCTCCGTCAAGACTACGTACGCTAATTAACATGCCATGCCAGATACCAAACTATTTCAAGACGGCCCCAGATCTCCAACCATCTTAGACACACACTCTCTTCCACCTCAACGATTAGACATTGTTCATATCGACGCCACGAAATGTGCAAATTACATGGAGGACTAGATGCGGCCAGCGGCGGAATGAATGTAACGCAAGCCCGAGAGATATTACCTGGCAATGTCATTCCCAGACATTATGATCTCGAACTGGAGCCCGATTTCACGAAATTTACCTACAGTGGCAAGGTAACCGTCGATTTGGATGTTGTGGAGGATACAACCTCGGTATCTCTCAACACGCTGGAGCTTGATATCCACAGCACAAAGATTCTCTCGGGATCCGAGACCATCAGGTCAGTAAGCGGGTGGTGGCCCTGATTCTGGTGATGGCTGTGTCCTGGTCTGACTCGTGATAGCTCCTCTCCATCAATCTCCTACAATGAGAATACACAGACCACCAAAGTTTCGTTCTCCAAGGCCATTCCAAAGGGATCAAAAGCACAGCTTCAAATGACCTTCACCGGCCAACTCAACGATAAAATGGCAGGATTCTACCGATCAACGTATAAAAACGCGGACGGCACTCAGGGTATCTTGGCCACTACTCAGATGGAACCGACTGACGCTCGACGGGCTTTCCCATGTTTCGATGAGCCTGCTTTGAAGGCGGAGTTCACTATCACTTTGATCGCTGACAAGAAGCTGACTTGTCTGAGCAATATGGACGTTGCTTCTGAGACAGAAATAAGTGGTACCACCAAAAAGGCGGTCAAATTCCACAAGACCCCTAACATGTCTACCTATCTGCTTGCTTTCATCGTTGGTGAGCTCAACTACGTTGAGACGAAAAATTTCCGGGTTCCTGTACGAGTATATGCCCCGCCAAATCAAGATATCGAGCACGGTCGATTCTCGCTCGAACTTGCCGCTCGTACCCTCGACTTCTATGAGAAGACCTTTGACAGCAAGTTCCCGTTGCCAAAGATGGATATGGTAGCCATTCCTGACTTCTCAGCCGGCGCAATGGAGAACTGGGGTCTCATTACTTACCGTGTGGTGGACCTGCTCTTTGACGAGAAGACGAGCGGTGCCTCAACCAAGGAACGGGTTGCAGAGGTCGTTCAACACGAGCTTGCTCATCAATGGTTCGGCAACCTTGTGACCATGGATTTCTGGGATGGTCTGTGGCTCAACGAAGGATTTGCTACGTGGATGTCCTGGTACTCTTGCAATGTCTTTTACCCGGAATGGAAGGTCTGGCAAAGCTATGTCACGGACAACCTGCAAAGTGCGCTTTCTCTTGACTCCTTGCGAAGCAGTCATCCTATCGAGGTCCCTGTTAAGAGAGCAGATGAGGTCAACCAGATTTTTGACGCCATCTCATACTCCAAGGGATCTTGTGTACTCCGTATGATTTCCAAGTATCTTGGAGAAGACGTCTTTATGGAGGGTATTCGTCAGTACTTGAAAAAGCACGCCTATGGCAACACCCAAACGGGAGACCTTTGGGCTGCTCTAAGCGCGGCTAGCGGAAAGGATGTCTCCAAGGTCATGGATATCTGGACCAAGCATGTCGGATATCCCGTAGTTACGGTTTCTGAGGGCAATGGAGAGATCCACGTGAAACAGAACCGCCTGCTTCGAACAGCTGATGTGAAGCCGGAGGAAGACAAGGTTCTCTACCCCGTTTTCCTTGGCCTTCGAACCAAGAACGGTATTGACGAGTCGCTCGTTCTCTCCGAGCGAGAAGATACTTTCAAGCTTCCCGATATGGACTTTTTCAAACTAAACGCAGATCACACCAGCATCTACCGAACCTCCTACACTCCCGAACGGCTGGAAAAGCTAGGCAAGGCTGCTAAGGATGGCCTTTTGAGTGTTGAAGATAGGGCAGGAATGATCGCTGATGCTGGAGCGCTCGCAGCCTCAGGCTACCAGAAGACATCAGGGGTTCTGAATCTCCTCAAGGGCTTTGACAGCGAGACAGAGTTCGTCGTGTGGAACGAGATCATTTCCCGTCTCTCTGCCATTCAAGGCGCCTGGGTTTTCGAGGAAAAGAGTGTTCGTGACGGCCTCGAGTCTTTCCAGAGAGATCTGGTGAGCGAGAAGGCTCACAAAGCCGGATGGGAGTTCAAAGAAGGCGATGGTCACATCCAGCAACAATTCAAGGCTATGCTCTTCGGCAGTGCTGGATTGGCCGGAGATCCAACTATAGTCAAAGCCGCGCGAGAAATATTTGCTAAGTATGCCAAGGGAGATAAGTCCGCCATTCATCCCAACATTCGAGGAAGCGTCTTCGGCATAGTCTTGAAATATGGCGGCAAAGAAGAGGTAAGGAATCATTACAATCGAGTCATTTAATAGAATAATGGCTGACATTTTTTAGTACGATATTGTCCTCGATACCTACCGCAAGTCCAATAACAGCGATGAGCGCAACACCGCACTCCGCTCTCTAGGCAGAGCAAAGGATCCGGAACTCATCAAGCGAACTCTCGCTCTTCCATTAGGTGGCGAAGTGAAAGAACAAGATATCTATCTTCCATTAGGTGCTCTCCGAACCCATGCTGAAGGTATCGAAGCATTGTTCGTCTGGATGACCCAGAACTGGGATGAGCTAACCCGCCGGCTCCCTGCCGGCCTTTCCATGCTTGGCACGATGGTTTCAATTTGCACGTCTAGCTTCAGCACCAAGGAGGGCCTAGAGCGTGTTCAGAAATTCTTCAGTGGAAGAAGTACTAAGGGCTTCGATCAAGGTCTTGCACAAAGCTGTGATGCTATTCGCGCCAAGGATGCCTGGCTTACCAGGGATCGAGGTGATGTGAAGCAGTGGGCTGAGGCATACAAGCCGAAGATCATCAAGAGCGAGTTGTAGAGGAGTTGGTTTTTCTTCTTCGATTCTAGTTTTGTTTTAACAGCATTGCATCGCATTACATCGCCATCGTAATATGTTCGATGGAGCTTGCTAGACCAATCCGACAGGATCGATAGCATGGCATATGGAATATTGACCTTGCAGGTCTATAGCCATGGAGGTTAACTCCCTCTAAAAAGGTGTATCTGCATAAATCATCAATGGGGGTAGAGGCGAGGTTTACTCTGGTATCGTATGTCTGTGTCTACAGACATACACGGCTCAGGGACCGTTTCTCATCCCTTATCTAGGTAGAAATATACCTCATTTAAAGACGAACAATAGAATACCCCTTCTCTCTATACATAACAATTTTTGCGTCTATTTAGTGTACGCTTATAATGATGCACCTACCTTCCAAGCCAAATCAATTAAAACAGGTGGTTAATTACCAGATCTGAATCTGAATACTTTCCACTTCTCAACATCTACGGCGAAATTTTTATATTAAAAAAAGGAGTTCTCTATTATTAGGGGTGTATTGTAGGTATAAAAGCTAAGCTACATTTACACCAGAAGTATTAAAAAGTGGCTAGCTTTCCGAAACCCTTTTTCTTTCATAACGCCATGAACACATACACACACACAAGCCATGCTCTTTGCTCTTAGCCTTGCCTTTCTTTTCTATTTAAGAACGATTTTGCTATTCATATCAGCAAAAAAGTAAAAGTTTAAAACTCCCCAAAACTCCACCACCTTCTATCTCCTCTCCCACTCGACAACAGCCGGCTGGAGAGGTTTCGAAAACAAGCTCTGGTAGTCTGTGTCCACGACCTTATTGCTACCATCCGCATTCCGGAACTTGAAGTGGCGCACCATGGTAGCAGTGATGGTTCCGAGCTGGACACCCGCGAACTGCTCGCCAATGCACCTGTGTCGACCAGCACCGAATGGAAGGTAAGGGCTAGCGGCTCCTTTGCTGACAAGACCGTATCCGTAATCGTATTTCTCTTCCTCGACTTCAGTGCCGATGACACGGCCAGAGCCAGCATCCCATCTGTGAGGATCCCATTCTGCGTAGTTGGGGAAGTATCGATCGTCTCGGCTTGTACAGCCAGGGGAGGCAAGGAGGGTGTGCGTTGTGGGGATGGTGTATTTGGTGCCGGGGACTTGCATTGGGGATTTGACTGCGCGCATGATGGAGTGGATGGGTGCGTGGAGTCGCAGAGTCTCCTTGACAACAGCTTGAAGGAGAGGGAGTTTTTGGAGGTCTTCGTATTTAAGCGGGGGGAGGTCAGCACCGAGGACTTTGATCTGTTCTTGGTAGAGCTCCTCTACGATATCCGGTCGAGAAGCGAGTCGAAGCATGATCCAGGAGCTAGTGGAAGAGGAAGAGTGTTGGCCGGCCATAAGTAATGCGATCATCATGTGCGCAATTTCCCTGTCAGGAACCGGGGTACCGTTCTTGTACTTCTGGCCCATTAGTTGCCACATGATGTCATACTGCTCATTTGCGCCACCAGCACGTCGCTGCTTAATGATGTCCATGTAGATGGACGAAAGGGTTCTTTGAGCATAGTCACGTCTGCGGTTGCGTGGGAGAGGGGCCCAGTGGAACATGAAGTTGATGGGAGTGAAGGCCAAGTCGAGATCATGATATAAGACAGCAAATGAATTGTCAAACTTGTCGCGGACCTCCTTGCCCTGAAGAGAGTGAGATGCGGTATAGATAGTGATCTCGGCCATTGCAGGAGGGATGTCGATGGCGCCTTTTGGGCCCTTGAATGATGGGCAAGCCTTGATAAAGTTTGTGACCTCGTCGACCATAATGGGAACATAGGAGCGGAAAGCTTCAGTAGTCAAGCCAACCTTCATGAACTAATGTAAAAAAATTGTCAGTTTCTGAAGATAGCACACCATAAGCTGTGTTTGAAATCGTACGCACCTTCTTCTGCTCCATGAGCTTGGAGTTGGGGCAATCGTACACCACATCCTTCCCAAAGACCGGGGTGGTTAAGACGGTATAGATTTCCTCTGCATTCACATCTCGAAGCTTGCCATTGAGAATGAAATCACTACCCGCGGTGCCGAGACAGACTGTGGTCTTCTTGCCGAGCAAGATGAAGGTGAAGACATCGCCATACTAGTTAATCAAAATGCTTCATTAGCTTCCTGGTTTCCGAATATTTCCCTTCTCTCGTCTTAAATTCTTCTTGGAGAAAAGAGCAAAGAGCAAAGAAAGAAGCAAAAAGGAGTTCAAGACCTACTTTTGCCTTATTTTCCAAGAAGAACTTGAACGGTTCCATGCCATACGTGACGGTGCTGCCGATGATGGGAAACCAGTGAAAGACAACCGGTGGCTCATTGGGGTTCTTGAAGAGCAGCTGGTTCAAGACATTGAGCGTAACAGCCAGGACGATGAAGGCGCACACACCGAGAGCGACGACGGGTCCAATGCCCAGCTCGTCGGTGAGCTGCCGCAGCTGCAGCGCAGCGACTTCGAGAACTCCCATTCTCCAGTTGGTGTTATGGTCTTGCTTCCAGGTGTGTAGATTATGTGCGACCACCCGATTTTGTCAGAAAGGTGAAAAAGAAACGAGTCGGTCCTGACTGATTGATTGTCTGTCTGAGGGAGGAAGAGACAATTGCGAAGGGGAAGTCGTGGAGTTTTTGAAGCTTTGATGAGATTAAATCATTTCCTAATCAGGGACGGATAATGGCGGGCGGTGATTGGCTCGCGAGATAGGTTCTTCCCCCTTAACTAAGCTTGGTAGCAAAAAAAGGAGCAGAAAAGTACCGGTAAACCCATAAACTTGCCACCTTGCTTCGCCCTGTCATTCGATTTTCGAATTGTATGGGCAATGTCTTACGGAGGACCTCAGCAGGGCATCGTGTGGAACCATCTCCCGTACTCGTGTCTGTCTGTCCCTGAGCAGTTTTTGAGGTTACCGGTAATACTTTTTAGACTTTCCATCAACAAACATACGCGCATATGCTTCTTCCAAACCCGAATACGATCGAGGTTGCTTGGCAGGGGTGCTCCCCACCAAAGTCAGTCCAGCCAGTCATCAGCTTTGTCCCGACTGGCTCTTTCTTTATTCCCTGACCGCCTTCGATCGTGGTGGGGTGATGGGCAATCATAAGTCTCATTTCCGTTGTTTTGTTCAGGAGAAAGACAAACTTTTATAATATGTATCTATATCAAATTGAGAAAATCGGTGGATTAGACGCAAGATTATTACTGTGTTTCATTTCATTTTAACTCGTTGCAAAATCAGCCGAATTGTTGCTCGCTTTCCATGCCCATACATATAATATATCCGCAAACCCACCAAACTCCAAACCCTTCATAAAGATATATATAATACAGAGTAAAATTTTAAGATAAAAATAAAGATCAGCGCATCATCACTTAATCCTTTCATGTCTAACATCATGAAANCTTATTACTCGATAATCTGCAACTCGCCCTTGCGGTGCGGCGCAAAGTCATCCTTCCAAAGATCCCACAGTCTTTGAAGCTCACCAATGTACTCGCTGTGGACCCTATCAACTTCCTCCGGACTCGGTTTCGATGACTGCACAACTTTCACTGGCCGTCCAACCACGATATTGATTGATCTGCGGTAAGGCATGAGTCCAACATCGTAGTTGAACACTCCTCTGGCGTGGAACAGAGGAACCGTGAAGCCGAGGAATTTCTTAACCAGCATCTGAAACTTGTGGATGTACGGGTGCTCGTCCACTTGGTATTGGTCATACAGGTCGTTCTCCCCAAACGCAAGCACCGGCACCAAATCTGCACCGCAGCGAATGCCCATCTTGACAAAGCCCTTGCGGCACTTGAGCACCAGCTTCATGGTGTATGGCTGTGCGTCCAAAGACTCGCGTGCTCCGCCTATGACTATGGTAATTGCGCGGCCCATGCCCTCCTTTGCAAAGTAACGGTTAGCATAAACTTAAAATCAAAGCTGAATGTAAAAGAGTTGACATCATCATGTACATAATCCCGAATACGAAATGAGGACTGAGCAAAGAGAACTATACCTTATTAGGACCTCCCTTCGACAGAAGATTTTCGCAGGATTCCTTTGAAACTGATGCAAGCCCCATGGCAAGGACATAATCCCGATACAGTGGTACCCGAAAGTTAGTATCCAGCGTCAGAAGCGTATTCGTAATTCCTGGGAACAGCTGGGAGAAGCCTAAAGCCTCCGTAGCAAATGCTGACCATGCGCCGTGAGAGATGATCCCGTGGGGGTGGTATCCAAAGATGTACTTCCTCGTTGGCGGAAGCTCTGTAGTCCGGTGTAGTCTTGCTGGGTAATACGATGCAAATAGTGACCATACAGGAAGGCTTCGAAGAAAGTTGGAGCGGTACTTGAGCGTCCCCGACATGGACGCTTTTGAGGTCATACAATAGACCATGTATGGCACGAGGATGGGCCAAAAGAGCGGTATAGCGAGCAGGAAGAAGAACGTCGATATGCACAGTGCCATGCATAGGGTGTGGAAGAGCACCATAAGAGTCTGTAATCGTCGATGCAGTGGCACATTCAGAGGCGCAAATCGGATTCTGCTCTTTTCCCATCGTTGACCTGCTCTGCGGCCACTAACAAGCTCTCGCCGGCTTACTTGTAGTTGTCCTTTGAAGTCTCCGTTGGTTTTGATGCTCGTTAGCTTACTGCCGTTACGCTCACCCTTGACATCCTCGAAGACAACGCTCTTTCTCTTCTTCTTATTTTTCTTCTCCTACACTGTGTTAGCATCATCGCAAAATAGAGTATTCTAAATATAAAATCACTCACATTGACTGAGTCCTCATGTTGTGATTTCTGTTGATCTCTCATAAGCCCTTCGCTACCATTCTCTCCCTCAATAGGGACTGGCGCTTGAGCTTGCTTTGATGTCGAGTCGTCACCAGCATCATCAATACCATTTACTCTGTCGGAAGTCTCGGCCACTATAGTATCTTCGCTCTTTAGACTATGCTTTTCCTCTGGTTTCTCTAAGGCTCCTGCAGAAGTAGAACCATTAAGATCACTGTGGATGGTAGCATCTCCATTCATATCTTTAGAATAGTCGATAGGAGCATCGGAACTGCTGTTCGCAGCATGATCGTCCTGCAGTTGCTCTGTAGCTGTAGAAGCCGTATCGTGGGTCTCTTTCCCGCTGAAAGCATCTTCTTCTTCATCCACAACATCAAGATCTTCTACCTCAGTATCAGAACCGCTCTCAAGAGGAGCATCATTCTCGATTAGTTCTAATACCCCGGATGGAGAGACATGGATTTCACTATCGTTACCAATTGTTTCCCCTGGTCTTTCCTCTGAAGGTACCAAAACCGCATCATCAACCTCTTTGTCGCCAGCTGTATTATCCTTTTCCTTCTTATTTTCCTCGTTATCCTCGATAACTATAGTATCATCACCACCACCATCATCATCTTCCCGCTCCTCAAACGCCGTAAGAACCGCCCCATCATCATAAAGACCGTAATTCTCCCCACGATCCATCACAGTACCATCGCTCCCCTCAGGATCATCGCCCTCCGATGACGATACCTGGTTCTCTAGTGCCGTGTGCATTGTACCCTCGCTCGAGCCATGGCTCCGTTGTTCGTCCCAGGCGGTGCTTGTAGACTCGCTAGTATCATCGGCGGCCGTTTCATAATCTGTTGTGTTTGCGCCATTGTCACTGTCACCAACGGGGAGGTCGGCGGCAGCATCGCCTTCCTCTACACGCTTTTCGGGAACTGCAGGCGTCACATTCTCCTCCTTGGCCTCATCATTATCGCGAGCCGCTTTTTCTCCTATATTTATCGCATCGTCCGTGGCTTTCGCGCCAGTATCATTGTCGCCATCGCCGTGATTCATGAGCTCCGTCTTCGACCGCGCTTCTTCATCATCGGCAACCTTCACGTGCTCTGTGTTGGCGGGAATATTCGAAGCGTCTTCCTCCATAACGCCTGGACACCAGATACGTGGAGACCAGCAGGAAAGCGGGGAGGAATGGAAATGTGTGGTGTCGTACGTGGTGGGGAAAGAAAGAATGAGAGACTGTGAGTGAGGGGAAAAGGGCGAAATGCGCGAAGAGCTTCAAAAGCGACAAGGGTAGGTAGGACCAAGGTTACTCTCGGGAGCTTTCTCCGCGCAACAACAGACAAAATCAAGATCAAGTAGAAAGAAAGAGGGTGGGAAAAGAGTGGAAGTATAATTTATATGGGGCAGGTTGGAAAAACAGGAGGAAGATACTTTGTCCTCCCAAACCCGCGTTGAGTTGTTGCGGTTTGGACGTGGCAGCTTAGCTGTTGTCATTTTTGGTTATTCGGGCTTTTTCGCATAGACCTTATGACGTACTTCTCCTCGCTTTCATACCCAGAGTAGGCAAATGACTACGTAGGCAGGCAGGCTGGTAGGGTAAGAGAATACCAAAACATAATAAGCTACTGTACCAAGAAAACAATAACTTTACATACATTAGAAAACGAAACTACTTATTCTCATTATAATGATTTTTCAATTATTTCTCATTCTGTAAGTATTTATACTTGACATTATCATCCTCCTGTACCTGACCGGCTGTGATTATTTTACCCATTGCTTTCACCCACTTAATTTGAATAGACACATCTCAACCAAAAATTTAAGATTTTATAAAAAGATATAAACTTAAGGCTCTATGGTCACTTTTCTTAGTCACATATTTTCAAAAANCTTTTNAAGTTACTATGAACGATAATCGCATATATGGTTACCGCACACGACGATGAGAGTAAGGTTTTGTACTGCGGATGATACGGAAGGGGGTTCCAAAAAGAGAACTCCCTCTTTCGAACATCTAAAACTGCGTCGACCGTATCGATTTCTAAAGCCTAGCCCAGTTTTCTAGACCAAGTTTTTTTNCTTGAATTTTTGTTTCTAGTACATCTAAAATAGCGTTTTCCTTAGAATTTATAAAGTCCAATCCAGTTTACTAGAAACCAAAAGATCCAGTATTAATATTAATGTATCGCTTACCTTTCGAGATCAACTGTCAAAGTCTTCGAACCCTATGCTTTGATTTCACATATCTTTTGGTATATGAGAACTACTGTATCGAGAATATCTAAGGCTTATGATTACCCTATCTCGAACAATTTATCAATGCATGATCCGCTTTTGCTACCATTCTGTAAACGGAAGCAGCCTCGCTCGCCCAGCCACTGTATGTGTACTGTGGTACTGTACTGTACTATACTGTATTATCCCAATGAGAATCAGTCTCTCGAACCGGTACGGGCTATTAGCACTAGCCCCGATTAGGTACCAACGAAGCGATCGCACTCCCCAAACAGGTTGATAGGCTGAGACCCTTGGCCCTTCGCTGCCAAACTTGGTCTTTTCAGCTGCAGGCTTTCTCAGCCACAACGCTGCAGGGCTTGCGGAGGCTCAGTTCCGAGTGGGCCCCACACCGATGACGGTTTGTTGCGATTTGGCATCTTCGCTAGTATTGTAGTACACAGCAAGTTTACACGATGCAACAACGCCGATCGGGGCTGGAAAAAATAATGTGCAGTGTGCTGAGCTGTTAGCACATAGCAGACGATGCAAGCAATCAAAGAACTGCACTGGCCGTTCCTCAATGGTGGAAAGTGTCAAGAGCAGCTCGACGGAACTCGAGCTCTGACCCCTCATTCATTCGTTAATTAGCTCGCCTCGCCTCGCCTCGCCGCGGCTGAACTTCTAAAACGGGGCGAATCGTCTCGCGCCTCAACGCACCGCAAGCAGTCGTGCCGAGAGCTAACAGCTGCCAGAATGATCCCGAAACCATGGGTCCAAAAAAAAAAGGGGGGGTTTTCATTCCAGACCACGTGGATTTAAAAAATAAAAACAATCGTCATATCATATATCAAAATATATCAAATTCACATCTGATACTAAAATTGCCCCCCCCTTCCCCTTCCCCTNAGCCATTTCAGAGTAAAAGCAGTTTCCTAGTATAACAACCCCCAATTTTTTTTTCCCTTGCTACCAAAAAAGAATAATGAAAAGGAAGGAAAGAAAAAAAAAAACCATGCTCCGAAAAGTTATCAGCTTGCAGAGTAACTTTATCAACTCGCTATAATACAAAAAAATATGGATTATCGCGCGTGTTTTNCTCTCTCCAACCCCCCTTTTCTCTCCTAGTCATACGTCAAACAACTCCCTAAATGACTCCTTTTGCCCCATTTCACCCCATACCAGCAGAGACAGTCCTCAATTGAAAACTACATGAAGATAGGGGGAAATAAAAGAAATAAAAGCCAGCGAGAGAAAAACTGCAGTCTATAAGAGACAGCCAAAGAGCTTTTTTTGAGTGAGAAATAAAAATAACGAAAGACCCAAGAAACTGGTATAATAAACACCAAGAAACCCCCTGACCAGAACGCCACTGCCTGCCTTCTTCTGTCCCTGTGCGTTTAAAAAAAAATGTGTGGTACATGACAGAAGCAGATTGGATGACCACTATCGATGCATATCATTACATCATACTATCCCTCCCCTTCCCCTATTTGAAGACGCCATTTGGTATGAAAATGAAAAATGATGTATGTAATTGAGAATAGGACAAATCTCGTATGCTCTTGTTCCCATCGATGCTGCTAAGAAGGTCCCGGTAATGAGGTGTGTTGTTGTTGTGCATGGTTCTGAGCATTAAGCTGGTTTCGAAGAGAGAAAACTTCATCCGAGAGACGATTGATCTTGTCCTCCTGCATTTTCTCTTTGTTTTCCATAGCTAGCATCTTCTCAGATAACTGCTTGACCTTGTCTTCTAGAGTCTGGACGTAAGCCCAGACACCTCGATCACCAGCTGCAAACAAATTGCTGCTGTTGCTATCAACGCTGCCACTGCCTTGGTGGTGAGGTCCTTGATGTCCAACACGACCGGCTGCTGCGTTAGGCGGTGGTTGGAACATACTGTTAGGAGATGCCGGTGCCGGCATTTGCTGCCCTGCAGGACCACCATGATGGCTGTCTCCAGAATTTTGCTGACTGGGAGGCTGACTACTTAAAGTATATCTGGATTCGGGTGGAGCCAGTCCGGAAAGGGCTGGTAGTTTCGGGCCGCCATGAGGTGGACCATGTGGAGATTGAAGTGGCATACCCGGCGGAGAATTTCGTCCTGACTGTCGCCGCCCGAAATGCTGTTGCTGAAATTGGGTAGTCAGACTTGGGGATCTCTGTCTGCCAATAGCGGATGGATCTTGACCCAATTGATGTGCAGCCATGCCAGCTGGGCTCAGTGGTTTAGGACTCTCTGTCATGGCGCTTTGGGCAAACATTGATACACTGCCAGTGTTTAGGGGTAGCGATGATAAACTCGTGTTGGAGCCATGACCACTGGGAACGCTATTTGTCATACTTGGAGACGTGCCGGAACTTGAAGATGTTCCACGATTTGCGTTCGGTGGGTAGAGGCCGCCTGAGGCAGGAGGCGGTCGTGAACCTGCAGGAGGGTACGTATTCGGACCCCGAGGATGCGTTGAGTATGCATCTTGTGCTCCATGGTTAGAGGAGACATGCTGTGCGTTAATGCTAGGAAGGCTGAATCTTCGTTGGTCTTCTTCGGTCATCTCTGTTTCGTGGTGCTGAGCACCACCGTTCGTGTACATAACACCATCCATTTGGCCGTCCTCACCATCTCCAGCGTTAGAACCGTCATATTCATCCTCTCCTCCAAAACTTCCCATACTTGCCCTTCTTCCAGCGCAGCCACCTTGGCCCTTACTGTGGCGCGCAAGAGCATCACCTCTCGCAAACTTGCGATCACATTTTGGACAGATATGCGGTCGCTCGCCAGTATGTAATTTCATATGCCGCTTCAAATCATGCAACCTGCGAAATCTCATGGCACATGTCTGGCAAACGTACGGTTTCTCTTGACTGTGCGTTAGAAGATGACTCTTGAGATTGTGGTGGCGAGTAAATTCCGTTTCGCAATACGGGCACTTGTGTTTCTTCTGTGATGGTGATCTTGGGGCAATTGCCTGACCTGGCATTGGAAGACTCGTACCCCGTGTCGGTCCGCCTCGAGAGGCATCTGAGTGTCCGAGCAGGTTGCCTGGGAAAGATAGTGCTCTGTTTATAGCCTGATCCTCCAGAGGGGATGGAACCTGACCGGTTGCATCAGATCTAGCATCTCGATTTTCTGCATCAGTAGCACCTGTCAAGACCCCAGGACTTGCAACAACCGTCGAGCTGGCTGTTCCCGTGGGTACCGTACTTCCTAAACTCGCCAGGCTGGTTGCGCTTGCTGGACTCGTATCCTGTTTATCATCGAATTGCATAGGACTTGGTATTGACACTGCATTCGTAGCTGGTGTTATGCCCTCGGTCATCACTGCTGTTGCAGCAACAGGAGCATCAGAAGGTTTGCTCATACCCACTCTGGCGCCGGTCATCATGGAGGATATTGCTTTGGGTTCCGAGGTTCCGCTCATTGGCAGCTGGGATTGAGTCCGTGGATCTTCTTCCCTCCCACGATTCTGCTCCTCCATCACAGCCGTTCCCGTGGGTTGGACTGGTATGTACTTGGGGGAGAACTTCCCGGCGAACTTCTGTGATTTCGCTGCCGGTGATGCCCGCCCTATGCTCGCAGGCGATGAGAAAGTAGGGCCGTCTGTCTGCTCTGTCCGACTCCGCTTCAGTGACTTTGTTCTTACTATGTCCGAATCAGGCTGACTGGTGTCTGCTGTTGGAGGTGTGGTTGTGGCTGCTGCGTCTGACAAATTCGAGCCGATGACCGGTGCAGCTATAGACACAGAGCCTTCTTGCGAGGCCATGAGATGAGGTTCTCAATTTGTCGCTTGTAGATCTTACCGATGAAGTATGTGGTATGGTTGCTCGCGTCGCATGTACTGTGATGCTGTTCCGCTTTCTTGCGGTGTCATTACATACAGCCTTTCGTTAACTCCTCGGAAACGTTGGCAGTGGAATGGAAGCCTTCAATTGGGACCAGGAAACGTGCGATGGTCGCCGGCCGAGAAACTGGAATATCGAGAGGCAAGTGTGAGTTCGAGGCAGCAACGTCGCGATCCGACAGCCGCTGGAAGATGGTGAATGAAGTGGTGGGTTTGCGCAACAAATCCAGAGTGTGTCACTGTTCGCTTTTCCGGTGTGGCTTCGCTGGGCATGCTAATGCCTCGATATCCGGGCAGAGCCGAAAGGGCGATGAGGCTGACGCTGACACAGGACTAACTAACCCTGACTGGACCTACGTAGAAGCTGACCGCAACCAGAACGAGCACGAGGATTTAAATCAAGGGCTGACGAAGAACCGTGAGCGTTGGAATGATGGGTCAAGCAGCAAACAGCAAGCAGAGAGCAGAGAGAGAGCGAGTTGTGCTGCGCCTCAGTCTTGTTCACTAAATCGCTTAGTGCCTGGAAGCTTTTGGCGGACGGAGGCAACTGCAAGAGAAAAGGTAAGGTTTCTGGGCCTGGCTTGTCACGCCTTTGGGGGGAAAAGAGGGAAGGGTAGCACTGCTAGTGTTATGAACTGGAGGAGAGGATTCGCTCTAGACTGGAGTGGACATCATCTACCAAGCCTACCGGCTAACGTAAGATCTGAGGTCTGGTACGGTTATTTGTTACAGTATTTGTCCAAAGTATTGTGCAGTACAATACGTCCGTACCAGTAGTACGATGACACAGAGGCGCAGAATCGCCGCCCTAATCCATCCTGGGGGCTATCAACAAACACTTCGGACGATACCCACGCCCTGACTAGATAAGTTCTGTAAGTTACTTACACAGGTACAGTACTGTACAAGTAGATCACACACGAAAATTGCTCGATTCAGCCATCAGCCAGCCGTCTTGGAGGGGCCTTTCGACTTTGCTTTTTGGTTTCCTGATTTTCTCTCTGCTCTCCTCTCGCTCCCTTGCCGTTGGCATCAGATCAGCTCGAGGCAGCCAGTCACCGGCCTCACGCCTACACCCTAACGCCTATCCGCAGGCCCAGTAAGAAGAATGTTCGGATGTACGCCATGGAGTCTAGCCGGAAACTGGGCCAAAGAAGCATGCTGGCTCGTCCGGTTTGAGCAGCAACGCTCAGCCACAAGCTGCGTTCAGCCAGGAGACACGCCAAAAGCACACAGACAGTTCCTCTCGTCACTCGTGCAAACAATCCATGCACTATTAGCCCCGGGGATATTTCTCAATGGTACTTTCCGTACGAGAGAGCATCAGCGTTTCTCGTCTATTATTGCTGTACTGTCAATTCGTGATGATGATTATTAATGATTCTGACAACGGTACGGAGGTATTTTTCGGAGCTCTGGCATCTCATTAGCTCCGCGACCGGTTGTGGTCCCCGCCACATCAACTCAGCCACGGGCTGATGATACGACCCAAAATAAGGCCAATCGTTCTTCCAGATGTCTCAGTCCCCCTGAAAATCAGTGCCTCATAGGAACGAAAGCAGCGTGATTATTCTCGTGTAAAAATGTTACTGATTGCTTTACTCGTAATCGACGGTAATAAAAACCCCGATGACGATTCGCAGAAGGAAGCTCTAGACCATCGAGATGTGGCGTTCTAGTGCGCGGCTGAGTTTCTGTCATCACACTCATCCTAATGCCTAGAACAAGCCACAAGATCAAGAGATACCCAGTCTCGGCAGTAGTTGCAATGCTTCTACGTACAGCACCTGATACGTTACCTTGATCTACTTGATCTATCATATTTCTCTAGATCAGACAGTTCTATAGTTGATATGCTATAGCTCCAACTCCGACTAATATTCTACCAGATCTAAACTTTTCCATTTTCATCTCCTACGATTGGACTCTCCTCCGTAACCTCACCCTCCGTCGCAGGCCGAGAATCTCCTTCATCAAACACTCCCTTAGGACTCTTCCCCAAGCCTCCTCCTCTGGCTTCCGTAAACATCCTCTCCACTAATCTCCCACCATTCTCCTCTTCTCCCTCCGCAAAATCAAACACCCTGAAATCCGCATTCTCATACTTCCTATAACTCACCCCAACTCTGAGAAACCCGGAGTGCGAAACCACAGCAATGACCTTCTCCGGCCGTTTCATTAACCACGCCCTGGCAGCAATCCCTCGAGCCTTTAGTTGGAAGTTGGAGAACCCATACAGCCCCGTCTTAGAAGGGTAAACAGGATCCACAGTTGACCAATCAAACTGTGGCCATTCCTTCTTCATCGTTTCCACATCCGTCCCTGTATCACAAGGCTTATCGGAATTTTCCTGCCACTCTGCACGCAGCACTACGGGGACTCCTCGCTCCATCAGCCATCCCAGTGCCTGCTGCGCCGTTTGCAGCGTTCGCCGCATGGGGCTGATGACTATAAGACCAATTTCTTGCGCGAGAGGGACTTCATCTTGTAGGAACTTGGCAAGTTCTTGACATTGTGGGCCGAAGCCGAGGTCGGTCAGGGCAGGATCGTGTATTTGGTAGTCTTTTGCGGAGGAAGTTAGGTTCTAACGTAAAAAAAAATTGCCATTGAGTTTGAGGGCGGTGAGACTTATTGGTTTCGTCTAAGGGAATGGAGAGAGAGTTGTGTTAGCTTGGGCTTTGACAAGATCCTCGATTTGCATCTGGAAAGTCGATTGATGGGTTTGACAGACTGTGTAGGGCTTGTGCGTGTCTTATCAGAATCACAGTAGGAGGCATTTTGTCTCTTTGGGTGAGTTTAACTGGGTAGGTATCTGGATATGTATGTATATGTGACGTGCATGAGTGAAATATTTAGAGGGGTTCTAATCGGGCGAAGCTAATCCTTAAGGGTCCGGCTAAATCCACACCCACTTTTGTAGAATCTACACCGTAACCTCAGGCACAACACTCACTTTAGTGAAAATGTGCCTTGTAATTACAGTTACGTTTACTCCTAACAAATCCTAAATCCAAATCAAGCCTTAACTAACTCCTGACCATAACAAATATCTATAATTACTTGAAGACCTTGTTATGCTTAACTAATCATAAGCTGTGTTACCCGATCTTGTAACGGCGGTAGCGTGTGGATTTTACAAAAGTGCGTGTGGATTTAGCCGGACCCATCTTTAATCCGAAGGTCATAATCGATAAGGCAGCAGCGATAAAGGAAGTGACATCCTCAATACATCTCAAAACAATTTGCTTTACATTATACGAGAGGAGTAAACCTACCTCCATCGCCTGTCCTTACAATAATGAGCCTCAGATTTTCAGCAGCGCATTCGAGCCGAATAAAAAAAGTCAACCAACAAGTCTTCATCATCCCTTTTCAAGAGAACTACATCCACTCCCTCGCCGTACGCTTCCCTACCTCGACGAAAACCGCTCCAGAAATCAACATCCTCAAAGTCCACATCCTCTAAAAAGGACAATACTAATAAGAAGGGAGATGATGAGGAGGACGATGACGAGGAAGACCTCCTCAATGACCGTCTCGACGACGTCGGCCTCGTAAAGGCCTTAGCCACGGACTTGCTTCTTCGTGATGTGGCGCAGGCTATCATGTACATTCGTGACCACGCATGGAGCGGCATTCTGGAACAGCGCAGCGGGATGAACTCCACGCGCATGGCTGAGGTCCTGAATTTTAGACGGATGCTCCCGCCGATCGTTACTGTCTCACATGTGCAGGCGCTACTAAATAGTCCGACGAAGGTGGAGAGGGAGATTGCGCAGTTGATGAGGGAGGGTGTGGTGAGGAAGGTGGTGGTTGGGGGGNAGGGGACATATGGGGGAGGTGTTGGTGCTTGTGAAGGATTTGGAGGGACTTGTGAGGGAGTCTGGGTTGATTCGGGAAGAGGAAGGGTTGAAGGAGAAGTTTCTTGGGTTCTTAAAGGAAAATTCTGTGGCTGCAAGTATTCCGAGATCTTTCTTTACGGTGGACGAGGCGAAAGCTCTGATGCATGCTGGGTTCCTGACGACTTCTACTCCTTCTTGGACGTCTACGGATGTATTTTCTCGACCTGGTGATGGGTCACGGGGAACGCTGACCTCCCTGAATGCAATCTCGAAAGCTGCCTCTGGGACTCTGGCAGCCGTTGGAGGTGAAGGGGTCGTCCATGCAGCAGGTACAGGAGGAGGACGGTCATTAGCTGGAACAGGCGACTTCTCACTCGCGTTACCAGGCACAGGACCCTTCCTCAAGCTTCTAGCTAGTGCTCGCACACACCTCGTCTCCTTGCTATCGAAGTCAAAGTTCCGCGAGCTGCCCGAGTCGCTACTGAGACAACGCTGGGATGGTAATGCCGAGACTGATAATGCTGCAAGTGCGGCAAAGAGAAATCGAGGAGAGTTTGCGGGTGTCCTGCCTGGCAAGACAAGGAAATGGAAAATATTTTACGGGCTGAGCTTTGAGTATGTACTGGGAGAATGTGTTGGGGCGGGACTTGTTGAAGTTTTTGATACTAGGAGCATTGGCAGAGGTGTTCGGGCATTGTGACGGGCAACATTCATTATGACATTAACCGCACTGGATTTGGAATTTAGTATTGGGATGTATGGCGTTTAAAGCAGAGGCTGGAGTAGCTGTCTTGGGTATGACAAGACCTGGTTTCTGGATATAACGTTGCATGTGCATATATATGGCATGTAGAATATGTATGACTAGATAGAGGTAATCTCGGAAATAATGAAGATTTTAGGAAGGAAATATGTCGTCCTAGTTACTGTATGCATATATGATATGGTCAGATCAAAATATGACGATGTTTAAACATTGAAGAAGAAAAAGGGAAAACAAATATAAGAAAGGATGCCAATCAAAAATAAGCCGAAAATCCAAAATCTAGGAACTAAAAAAAGAAAAGAAGAAAAATAAAGTATTACCTTTTCCCGTCCTACGGTACTTCTCCACCGAAGCTAAGATACCGGTATCTTTCCCCCCTTTACGGCCCGTGCAATAATGAGACATAGCTATATCATTCGGGTTGCCGCTAGGTTCTGTCACTTTTTATCGGAGAGTTGGAACCGAGACAAATATTAAGAAGTGTAAGATGCATATAATTGTTACTGTTTGCAAGCCATATTAGAATAACAAACCGGAGTCATTGTCTTGTTAGTACTACAAGTAAAACCAACTCCAGAAAGTTAAAATAAAGGAGAAAAGGGACGGTGATCAGCCGCGAAAAGTTTAAAATAAAATAAAAATAGAAAAATATAGAAAAAGTATTACCGTACCATAGAAAAGTTAATTTAGTTTAAAAATAAAAATAAAGCCTTCCCCCTTTTCTTTTTTTGGGGGGCTCGCTGTCTCACTTTTCTAATTTTCATACGGTGGCTTTTTTTNAGGTTTGATTCGATTTTATGCCGGTATGCATAAAGTTCTGATTTCGTGGCGCTAGAGAGGCCTAGTCAAAATGGTCGGACTATGATTATCGGGGATTTTGACTTTGGCAATGATAACTGAAAGCTGTTTTGCGGGGCTATTGTAAAATTCAATACGGAGTAACTTCGTACTGCGTACTGCAGTAAGAGTATGGCATTGTAGTCATTAGAGTAGCGATATTGTGCCATTGATTGATTGCCAGGGGTTCTGGTGATGCAATTTCTTATGGTACTGTATTTTGCTGCTACCTGAGAGCTTCTCCCTGCAGCTGTCGTCCATCATAGATGGCGCAGGTGCTCATCGAGATTCGAGGAAGCTGTGCAGCGGTGCCATTGGCCTGGAGTTCTTTGTTTCTTATCGCATCTCCGCGTGGAGCACATCTCAATGCCCTTCTCACTGCTCTGGCGAATAATACCAGGGGGATGGTACTATAATGTACCTCCCAGGGCATCAAAGCAAACCGAAAAGGGGGAAAACTCGAGGAATAAGAAGCCCAACCCAAGCCACACGCATACTTTCAGGCTCAAGGCTAGGACGCTTTCGCAATCTCACTCTCCCCTTCTCCAGTTACGGCACGATCACCGTAGGTGGCCTGGGGCGACCGCAAATTACCGGTACTCCTCATCTGTCACTGCAGTACTGTGTAGTGGAGCATTCCACCGTGACTTCCATCCAGGTCGTCCAAACGTTCTGCTAATTATTATCCCACCCCTTGCCTCTTTCGGACCAGCTGCCCTCTCCTGTACCTGCGCCGGGCCAAACGTCCAAGCGGTGCTACTCCTCCCTCATCGTTTGCATCTACATAGTTTTATTTAATTTTTTTACGTTGCTGTTGTTGCGATTGTTTGTTTGTTGTTCGCCGTGATCGCCGTCGTTGTCGCCTTCACTCCTCGCTGTGCTTGAGTCTATCTTCTTGCTGTACTCTCCTTGTACCTGAGCAGGCATTTTTGGTTCTCCTCGTGGGTGTTTTCGTGGATTGCATGCTTCAATTGTGATCTGCCCGCCCAATCCAAAGACCCAATCTCAGCATCCAGCAAAGTTCTTCACTTGCTCGAGACTTGTGAAAACGCCAGCATCATATCGAACGAGCAAGGCGCTCATTCATTCCCTTCTCGAAAACTTCAGCGCAAACTGTCAGCAGTTCGAAGCGGCACCCCCCCCCTTTCGCGGCATCGCTAAAGCTACAATTAATATTGTATACCCCCCCTCAACCGCATGAGCAATCGACGAACTTTTGATGCCGATCAAANCGACGCCGCGCTCACACACTCACTTTCAACATTCAATCCGATCTGCTATACAGCAGACAGTTTCCAGCAATTACAGGAAGAGAAATCAGACGCGACGCACGGTATCCTGTTCGATATTCCAAATCGTCTATTCTCATTCGACTCATTCCGCCGAATCAGTTCCACACGCATGAACATAGCTTCAGAAGATAAACCTTGTGAGAGTCGCTGCTGCAAGGATATCGGGTAGCTACGCACGCGGCTGCCCTCCAATTCGTTATCGCAGAACCCTGATCCCAAAAGGAAGGGAATTGGATGGCGAGACGATAATATTCGAGAGCAGGTTACAACTGTGGGGTTAACACCGGGTTTGTTTACTTTCGAAAGCACTCGTTTATATGATGTGAGTTCTACCGTTCGAAGGAACTCATCCTCTCCATTCCTGAGCCATTGAAAAGGGTGGAGCAATTTCATCGCACTTTTCTTTGGTGATGCCCCTCGTGCCCCCCTATGTGTATACAAGTTAGGATCACAGAGGAAAAGCTCACGCACTGACATTTTAAATAAGATAAAACATCTGGGAATTTTGGTCGAGGTATAACGACTTGCATGATATCACGTTTCACATTCTTCAGCAGGGCCTAGCTATTTACTCCTCGGGGAGCATTTCTAGTAGTGAACAGTGGCGTGAGGTGGACCATTAGGTTTGTCTGCAGCTACAGCACTGCGTGCCCAATACCATCGCGTGTCCAGTGCAATTTTGCGACATACCAAGGCCTATACGGATCGCTCCCAGCCCCCTGTTTCATGGGCCTCGGGTACTCGATCTCTATCTGAATAACTTCAAGATCGCAGAACCAAAACTTTTCTACTTTTCCGTGATCTCATTTTTGAGATTTGGAGATCAGCGATCGCAATGGCATCACCAGCACCTACCTTGCCTAGACCCACGAAGCCGCCGACAGCGGCCCTGCCGGCACTTCCCGCCACGAAGACGCGTAAAAGCACGGGCGGGATTCCAACGCCGGCAGACTCTAAGGAGACAGGGTCCAACCTCCCGAAGAGTGGTCTTCGAGCGCCATCGCAATCTCAGCAACTAACACCCACACCGTCGTCTCCGTCTTCATCGAGCTCAACTCTACCTAAATTACGACCCACCACTCCAGGAGTCAATTCGGCCGGAAAGACGCTCAGAAAAACTATCAGCATCAATTCGTTTCCTCAGCCTCCTAGAGGCGGTGTAAGAACTGCCAGTCTGCCGCCGAGCCCACTCTCGGGTGGCTTGGCACCTGCCATTGGTGGTAGGGGTGACGGCGGCGACGTCAGTCCTGGACCTGGAGGTTCAAAACTTCGCAAGGTCACGAAATCGAACGCTGGATCGAGTTACGCCCGCAGTTCCACGCCGAGTTTACTCAATGGGAGTGGTGATAGCAGATCTATATCCAGCGGTCCAGGAGCACGGGGGTCTGACGGTTTGTTAAGCCTGCCTTCGCCGCCGCAGAGTCGGAGTTCTTCAGCACAAGGTTCATACTCGACAGCAACATCGGTTTACGACGACTTTGGAGAGGGACCTAGAGGCCGTGAGAGCTTGGCTGACAGTATGACCGATAAAGGATCACCGAAGGGAGAAGGTAAAGGAAACGTGTTGGTTAGCGTACGTGTACGTCCCGATGCTGGAGCCAGTGAACACAGCAAGTCCGATGGAGAGTGGATGGTCGATGGTAGAAGAGCACTGGTTGCCTACAGGAGTAAAGAAGGAGGAGACTATTATTATGGTGAGCACATCAAATATGGGGTCTTCTAAAGAATCTTGGTGGCAGAGCTAATGTCCATATATAGATAACGTTTTTGCAACTCATGACAATAATGCTAAGGTATACGATGCTTGTGCGAAGAGATTGGTTCGACGAGTAATGGAAGGATACCATGGGACTGTATTTGCGTATGGTATGACGGGAACGGGTAAAACGTTTTCCATGCAAGGTACAGCGACATCACCAGGTGTTATTCCATTAGCTATTACGGATATCTTCTCGTATATTCGAGAGACACCATCACGAGAATTCTTGCTACGAGTCAGCTACCTCGAAATCTATAATGAGAAGATTCATGATTTGTTAAACGCACCTACCAATGCTGTGGGTCCCGGAGCAGGGCAGCAGGAAGAAATCAAACTTCGAGAAGACAGCAAGCGAGGGGTTTACGCAACTCCTTTGAAGGAGGAGATTGTGCAGAGTCCAACACAGTTGCTCCGGGTGATTGCTAGAGGAGACCATGCGAGGCGTACCTCTAGCACGCAGTTCAACGCGAGGAGTTCTCGAAGTCATGCAGTCGTCCAGATTGTCGTTGAGAGTAGAGAACGAACACCCGGTAGTGGGGCGATGGGAGACAGCAAACGGTCTGGTATCCTCCCAGGAGGTGTGCGAGTGTCGACGTTGAGCTTGATAGATCTTGCCGGTTCAGAAAGGGCGGCTGAGTCCAAAGAGCGGAGAACCGAAGGTTCCCACATCAATAAGAGCTTGTTGACTCTCGGCACGGTTATTGCAAAACTATCAGAAAACAAGGACAAAGATGGGAAACCAACCGACAAGGATGGAAAGCATCTTCCTTACAGAGATAGCAAGCTTACTAGATTGCTACAGGGTGCTTTGTCGGGAGACTCTCTTGTCAGCATTCTCTGTACTATACAGATTGGGGCTGCAGGAAGTACCGCAGCGATCCATACCCATACGAGCGAGACACTAAATACGTTGAAATTTGCATCAAGAGCAAAGAACAACATTGTCAGTCATGCTAAGAAGGCAGAGGAAGCCCTAGGTGCAGGGGGAGATGGTGGAGCACGGGTGTTGCTCGAGAGATATCGGATGGAGATCCTGGAGCTCAGAACACAACTTGAGCAACAGGCCAAATCCAAAGATGAGGAGAAAGACGACGAGGAGGATAAGGAGGAGAAGGAACGTGAGAAGGAGGCAGAACAACGACACGAAGAGCAGATGCTAGAGATGCAGCTAGCTCGAACGGCACTGAAAGAGAGAATAGAACATCTCAACCGACTTATCCTCAGCTCTAAGTCGACTGGCGTGAATGCAAGTGGGTCGTATTCGTCGCTAGGCATGAATCCACGATTGTCGGGTAGAGCTTCTAATGGCCATCTCTCATCAGCATCGGTGCGTTCTTCCGTGGCACCCTCAACGGTCGGACGCAATTCTCTCGAACGGACAGCATCGGTGACATCTGCCTCAACGATAGGTCAAGGAACCCGTGCACACCGACTCTCAGAAGGTGATAACGCATCTGTGGAAGATGATGACTCACTAGGGGAATATGGCGACGGTACAGCGTCACTTCAAACTCAAGTTCGAGCCCTTCAAGCTGATCTGGCGGATAAAACTCGATATTGCCAAACGTTGGAGAAGCGGCTGCTTCAAGCACGGCGATCGAGTCACTCCCGAACGTCGGTTGGCTTTGCAACCGGAAAGGGAATCATAGTTGGTGAAGACCATAGCGTCTCGACACTACTGAAGGAGAAGGATTCAGAGATCGCCAACCTGCGTGCACAGCTTGACGACAAGGACAGGATGTTAACTGCGCTAAGGAGTGCAGCAAGACTACGAGACACGGCAGAGAGATCTGTGTCGGGGGATATGCGGCATCTGCTTTCTCCCTCTCCTGTGCCTACCATTCCAAGTGGTGGATTAGCTCCATTGTCTTCGCGCGCTTCGGCACTACTTGATAACTCGCCCATCTCGGCAGCACCAAACACGCCGGCTCCCTCGCCAGCAGGAATCCATCTGCCTAAGACACGCAAGCGCACCAAGAGTGTGGACGAGATGAGCCGGATGCTAGATGAGATGATTCAGGATCGAGTGGAGAGGGGCGAGGTCGTGAAAGGAGTGCGGGGCAGCGTGCGGCTGGTGAATGAGCAGCGAAAGCGAACTAGTGAAGCGCTGGCTGGGGTTAGCACCGTGACGCCAGGGCTAGAGTCGCTGAAAACCCCAGCAGTGGTGACGGAGGAGAAGGTTGATGAGAACGTTGTTGAGGTAGTAGCGTCTGTTCCAGAGGTGGTAGCAGAGGTCTGAAGAGCCATGGATGGGGTTTGAGTGGAAGGGACGAATGGAATGAACTGGATTGGAGGTGGTCTGCACGAAACACTGCTTGAATCGATCTCATGGTGAATGGGCGGATAAATGATGGTTGGTCACTACTACCACTGCTGTTACTATTACGATACTGAGGCAAACTGAAGGAGGCAAGGCGTTCGGGATTTGCTTGAGCTTCTCGTTTTGGCATTTTGGGATCTGGGTTTTTTCTTCCACATTCTCTGTCTTATACTTATATTTTTTGCTCCGTTCTCTATACCCCCTGGTTGACTCATTCATCATCAGTATATTATTCTCTTTTAACCCCAAAAAACTGTACACATGAAAGCTGACTTGACGTCGTTTTATCTTTTGCTTTTCTTCTTCTATAACTCGCAGGTCTTGCTTTTCTTTTACTTGTATACACAAATGTATTTTTATAACTTTACACACTGGGGCGCAAGTCCCTGGCATACATCCTTAATAGATGGCATCTATGTTTTCTCCGTGCCAAAACTCGTCCTTTTTGTTTTAGAAAAGGTGGAAGGGATGGCGATGAATATTAAAGTCTATAAACTAGATGCGGTTAGTTATATATATATAAATCGAATAATAAGATGAGGTTTTGCCTTGGCTAGGCTTGTCTTATCTATATATAGGTACTTTGCTATTATATGCTTCTATTTCAAGTGCTTATTTCTCGCCTTTGTCTAATTAGCATCTCCATGGGTGGAATCTGGATTTTAGACAGGGTTTGGAGGTTAGTAAACTAGGCACGTGCTAGGGTCGTGGGTACAGAATGTATTCCCTTTATATCTTACATATATATATATATATGTGTGTGTGTGTGTGTGTGTGTAGCTATTCGTTACTGTACTACCTGTATGTATGCTAGAGAATGTTTAATTTACGTGAGGTGATAGGAGTTGGCAATTTATTTTATTTTTATTTTTAGGATTGGTTTATGTGTTACACATGGTGCAATACAATACAACACGGTAGTAGTAAGCTGTAGGATGTAAGTTAATTTGAGTTTCCTCAGAAAATACATGGAGATAATAAGTTACTCGGTATGTCGGTACGTTAGATGTTACTCCATCTGTATGCGATCTGATCGGATCTAATAATCCGGATCGTAGCATGAGGATGCGTAATGCGCAGCACAACATGATATATACCTGTACGGAGGATTGTGGCTGACATGTTATTAATTAATAATTATAATTATAATTTAAAAGCAAAGGTTTGATATAACTGATCTGCCGTAAGCAAATCGTGAGTACTTTATCCACGGTGCTATTCCTCTCTCTCACTCTCTCACTCTCTCACTGGCTCAATGGCTCAATGGCTCTTTCTGGACTTCTATGATAGGGCTTGTTCTGAATAAATGTATTGCTTTATTATTATTTTCCCCCCTATTAATATGTACAGTATTAATCTTGTCGTTCAACGGAAAGGGGAACAGATGCCACTGGGCGAAAGTGAAAGCTTAGCGTGTTTCAGGATTTTGGTGTGGCGTGCTGGCGCCTCCGCGGAGACTTTTTTGGGGACAAGTTGACCGGTACYTTTTTTNGTTCGAAGTAGGGTACGAAAGGACGTGTACTTTACTGTATTGTACTATACCCGTTGTTGGATCTTTGGAGATTGGTTGAGAGTGGTTTGTGTAGGCACGGTAGGGTATCCGATGGATTGATGTCTTGTGTCGGTGCATACATCTATAAATACTATATTCATGGCTACGTAGCATGTTAGATACTGGATAGTACTGTAAAATGAAAAAAAAAAAAAAATTTGTTTCTCTGCATTCTTCCATGGTACAAGTACGGTACTACTGTACGTAAGGGGGTGCAAGAAATGACTGGCTCACCCCATGCAAGGCGGTGTAGCTAGGATATTGCCGCTTTTATAATAAACAAACCATTGTTTACCTCCTCCATCCTCCTTATTCTTATTACTCTAATGGCTTGGGATACTCCTACACGTGTACGATATACA
>NCSJ02000447.1:0-30769 GCA_002812745.2 Scytalidium lignicola | reverse complement strand
GGGGGGTGGAATGGTTATTAATACGCTTTTGAGTCCGCGGTATCTTGCGTTGGTTAATTCTGTCATTGTGACTATTGCTCCTACGTGGCTTGGTCAGGGGGGAGTTGTTGTTTCGCCGCCGAGGAGGGTTGATGGGGGTGGGAATCCGATGGCTGCGTTGAGGCTTGAGAATGTTGTGTGGCATCCTCTTGGAGAAGATGTGGTAATGTGCGGGAAAGTTAAAAGTTAATTTGAGTTTTAAAAATAATAAAATCAAACTGAATCATGATATTTCTGTTCATCGATGATACGTGACGTAGAATGGGGGGTTGGAGAGAGGGCCTAGAACAAAAATTCCGGTTGACTTAATATAAAATGCTTAAACACCTTTTCTTTTGCGGGCTATGCTACTGAAAACTCTCACTCTTGATAAACTCGGTGTATGCACAGATATATAGTACTATATAACCTTCTCCCCAGTTACAACAAACACCGCGCTTCCGCTTCCAGGCTTGCTAACTACCACAGCAGCTTCCTTTTGTTGCTCAGTCAAGTCCATTTTACTATAATACTCCTTTTCCCAAGCTTGCTTCACAGCATCAACCTTGTCAGCAGGCACCAAGTGAACACTGCAACCGCCCCATCCAGCACCCGTCAAACGAGATCCATAACTTCCTGCCCTCCTCGCAATTTTGCACAGCTCATCCAGCTCGGGGCAGCTGCATTCATAGAGATCTCTACAGCTATCCTGAGTGGCATTCATTAAGTCTCCTAAAGCACGGTTGTAGGACTCGGTGCTCGACCCAGTATCTTTCTCTAGGTGTGCGGATGGGTTCTCTAGAAGATCCATGAACTGCAGCACTCGAAGCGCTTCTTCATAAACATGTAAAGCCCTCTGTCTTAGTTTAAAAAGGGTGGCTCGGACAGGGAATGTGGATGTAAAACGCTTATTCAGCTCATCTACAGACAATCCTATAACCTCAGCGATCTCTTCACGGGTATATCCTTCTTCTTTGGTCAGAGTGGATTTTGTCAATTCGATCAATTTGCTGAGTTGTTCTGATGGCGATTTGTCGGAACCAGAGAGGTATGAGTTATGGAATCCTCGAAGAGAGATTTTTAATGGACTAGAATCGGTTGGAAGAGAACCAGCAGCTTTGCTAACAGCTGCATTAAGGTATGCAGCCGCTAGACTGCATTCTACTACGCGGAGGTTGTAACAGACTGGACCAGTAACATGTTTATCTGCTGCGACGAATGACTGTGCAATGACGAAGGAGAGTTCTGGTTCGGTCTTGAAAAAGTGGACAGGCCGGGCGGTTAGGTTGGGTACAAAAGATACGAATAATGCGCTGCCGCGGATGGAGAAAACTGAAGCAGACTGGTCCATTCTGCGGAGATGTCAGTTAATGCTACTACGAATGAGTCGTTTTGAGACTTACCCTCCTGAATTAACACCTACTGCCCGCTCACTCACAATAGCCAGCTCAGTCAACTCAGTCTTGTCTACGTTTTTCTCACCATTTGCGTACATGACAGCCAGTGCACTAGCACTGACAAAAGCGGCACTGCTACTCAACCCACCACCAGCAGGCACCGTTCCGTCCATCAAGATTTCCATACTCTGTGGTTTGAAGTCGCTGCCATGCTTCTTCCTTAACAACTCCAGAGCTCCCCGCAAGCCAGACTTGAAATAATTGGTCCACTCGTGAACGCGCGCATCGATATCAACCGCATCATAAGGAATATCAAATTCATGCGGAGGGAATCTCTCGCTGTTGACGTTTGCGACTTTGATTTTGTATGTCTTTGCAGAAGGATCCTGCTGGCGATTGATGGACGACGTTGACACTGCTAGTAAGACGTCTGCTGTAATTGCCATGGGCAGGACGGAGTAGAGGGAGTAGTCGATGTGCTCGCCGATTATGTTCACGCGACCGGGCGACCGGGCGACAAATTCAGCATCATGACCATAGCTTGTCTTGAATTGCTTCAACAGTGACTCCCATCGCTCTGCTTGTGTTGCGACTGCATCTTCGGTGTAGATATCCTTCAGAGAATGGGCGACTGGAACATTGCCCGCCATGGTGGTGAGGTCGCGCCCGTTGCGTGAGGGGCTGGCGGGGTAAAAGACTTGTATGCTGGTGCTTGTGATTCCCCAGATTCCAACAAAATGCTGCTTCAAATAAATAGATAAATAGATAAATATGTTGCAGAGTCTGTCAGAAGATGTAATGAGCAGTAAAAAGAAGATCGAATTTCCATATTAGATCAGGAGAATCGAGTCTCTTGTCGCCTTCCAAAAAAAGCTGATGATCTTTGATCAGGCACAAGGAACCAGCTCCAGCTGGAGCCCCGCCATTCCCGCCGATGGAGGCGGAATTAGAGCATCATGATTCGTGCGCATCAAACAGCTGCCCCGAACGGGTCTAGTTGCGCCGTGTTCGTACTTTTGGTGCGAAGAAACCCACTGGAGGCCATTTCAGTTTTCAAGTTCGACGTTGTAATGAACTGAAGCACTGAGGATGGCAGCTCCTGCAAGTCTGGAGGTCGTTGACGTAGCAATGCCCGAGCTGTACACGTTCAAGGGTTGGGATAATAGTCGCATTTTGAGTCCTTTTTTGGGGTCTTGTAGCCATTGCAGACACGAGACACGAGACACGAGATACTCTAGCAGTGTTGCTCGAGAAATAAAATAATATGTGACTGGTCACGTTTCTTCAGGCAAGTGGGTTGTCCTTGAAAATCATGTGCGGGGCAAGGTTTTCCACATGTAGCGGGGTCACGGGAAGTGTACTTATGGACTAAAATAAGCAGCCCTCGTATCAAACATGCCAAACTCCAGTGACGCGTAAGTTCTTCACTGCCTATGAATGAAAATCAGAGGCTAATTTTGGCAGAGTGGTTAGCGTGTCGTTCTTATATTGATTCGGGGCAACCTGATTAATATGATTCTTTCCAAATCAAGGAGATGCGAAAGTCGTGGGTTCGACACCCACCTGGAGTAATTCCAAACCTTTTTTTTTTTATCACTTATTTGTGAAAATAAAAATATTAACCCTCATTTTTCTTGGTGGTTATCATCTATAGAGGGTCAATAAGATAGTCTATCTATTTAAAGCGCAAGAGTAACCTCGCAACAGCGTTCACCATAAAACTAGCTTATCTTGATAACTTGTCTTGTTGAAAGATCCAGATGTGGTTGTTCACTTTTTGTATGGCAAAACAACTAAAAATTCTCAAAATTCTCAAATTAAAAAGTAAAATGACAGACAGCAAGCCTGCTTCAGGAAATTGCGACCTTCTGCACCGGGAAACACACCATGCACAAGCTTCTCGCCGCTTGAGCAAGGTATAAGAGCTCGCGCTGCCCCTGTTTTCAGCATCCTTTTTGCCAATTTTCTCTTTTTCAACTCTCCTTCCCTTTGCCGCCCAATACACTGCCTCTGCACCAGCGATCTCCGCGCTCTGACTTCGACTACAGTCGTACCTGGTTATAACGAACGGCCAAAAGCTACTATATACATTCGTTATATAGAGAGTTCGTTATATAAAGAGTCACGGGATCAAATATATCAATTTTTTTTTATACTACTCCTAGCTATGAAACCAGCTACGTAGATCACGCTGACCTAGTCCCCTGACTCTCCTATACTCAATTTTACGTCCCTGGACTCCTAAAACACGTAGAAAATCAGGGTCCCCATCGACTTGTTGCTCTTCATACCGGCGAAGGATCTGAATCGCCATGAGTGCTTCGTTTTCCTTCACAATAGGTACTTCTTCCTGCAATTCCTCATCGTTATCAGTTAGGATTTCAGGGCTTTGGCGTGTTACAATTGAGTCAATTATAGTGTCTACATCTTCTATAACTTGCTCCTGAATTGGATCAATAAACTGATGGATATTCATAACCTCTTGGATATGTCCTATATCCTGAAGCCTTTGAATATCAGCCTGAAGGCTAATTATTACAGAAGATGTCTCTTGCCAATCAATTGGAAGGAGAGGTCTAGCCCCAAAGTCAATTGCTTGTGACTTTGCCCAGCAATTTTGTATAGTTCTAAGCATAACAAATGATCCTCAGGCTGTGATTCCCCACCGTATAGCTTTTAGAATGTTCATCTTAGCTAAAGGATCTTCTCCAGCATTAAAAGTATCAACTATAAACTTGATAAATTGCTGATGTATATAGGCTTTCCAGTTCTTGATAATTCCCTGATCCAATGGCTGGTAGACAGACGTAGTATTTGGTAGAAGCTACATTATCCTAGTGTTTTTAAGACCTCTTCCAACTTTTATAATATCCTTTAGTAGCTGGATAGCAAGCTCATGAGCTGGAAAGTTATCTATTAAAAGTAATACTTTTCTACCTTCCATACGGTTGTTAAACTACTTTAACCATTCAATTATGATTCTATACTCTATCCAAGCTGTAGGGTTATTCTGCCATACTGCTCCTAAAACCTCTAAGCTCTGGATTCTCTCAGATCTAAAGCAAGTAGGTCGGATAGCTGTTCTAATATACCATATAAGTGGATAGTCTGTACTTGTAACATTACAACATAGAGTTATAGTAATCCTAGCCTTGTCTTTCTTTACTTTAGGATGTTGAGAAGTCCTTAAACTTCAATCTGGAACTGATTTCCAGTTATATCCAATCTCATCAAAGTTATAGATATCATTGGCATCATATCCTTTCTCAACTTCCCGGATCTCAGCCATGATTCTCTCACTCTCTTCCTCAACCTTTGCAGACCTGGCTTCTCTATAGAACCTCCGATCTTTAATAGAATACCTATGTTTAAAGCCAGAAAGCCAGCCCTCAGACCAGACTAGGCAGTCCTGGCTTTCATATTGTGGGAGACGTTGCTAGAGTTCTGTGGCCTTATACCAAAGCATATCACCACTTATTATACCCTTAACAGACTCATAACGTTATACCCATTCAAATAAACAGTCCTCCAAGACCTTCCAGTGTGGAGCTCTTGATCTTTGTGCATCCTTAGAAATCACAGCAATGTCTAAGTGGAGGTATTTATCAGAAAGGATCTCAGAAACCGACGACTTTGCAATAGGTTTATTATACTTTTCTTGCCACCAGGTCTGTAAGGCATCATATCGTGGTTTTGGGGGGTCAAGGGAGCTCCAATAAGCTCGTAGGGAAGCCCTCTGGGTGTTGGTTATACCAGTGCGGGTATGTTTTAAAGGGGGTGGATCACCAGACCTACGTAACATTTTGTCTCTGGATATACCGAACAACACCAAGAAATTGAAAAAGGTTGTTCGTTATACGTTATAAGAAGAGATTTACATGCAAATTTTGGCAAATTCCGAGGTGGCGTTCGTAATATCCAGGGATTCGTTATAGCCGGGTTCGTTATAACCAGGTACGACTGTATGTCCTCCGTCTCGTGGCTGACAAAATAGTTGGCAGAAAAGTACATGAATGGCAACCAAAATTTACCGAGCCCCGAAGTACTACTGTGCCAACTTTTCTGTCAACCACAAGTCCATATTCGTAGGCAATCCCATAGTTTCAAGCTCTTCGTACAGAATTTCAGTCAATTGGCATACCCCTTACTATACTTGTGACATTAATTATAAATCTACAAGATATATATTAAACCAAGTTTTACAAAGAACAACTTGTACTGTTAACAAGTAGTATTAACAATTAAAGTTAGACTACAGTCTTAACCAGGGTCATACCCGCAATCCGAACATGCTTGCACTAGAACTCCAAGGGTCGGGCCAATTGTAGTCAAGATGCATAATGCCAAGCTTTTTCGCCAAGCTGCAATGAAAACAAGCAGACTCACTTTCGCCTCGGAAGACCACAACCGACACTACTGAATTCCTCAACCTGTAATGATATTGAGAGACAGTAAAGCTGAAGAGAAACTAGGTTGAAATAATTGCCAATGCCAAGCCAAGGATATTAGCGATGTATAATTGTAGAGCGCTAAAAGCGAAAGGAACAATGGTATAGTAAAATAGATTCCCATCTGCATAACTTACAACTCATTATCGTCCACGTTGACTCCCTCACCACGTGAACTTCATCACAATGAACAAACAAACAATTGTCGTAGCCCTTGACAACTGGCTCAACGTCAACGGCAACGAAGCATACGACCAACGCGGCATCGAACAGTGGAACACGGATAATAATGTACTTGTCAACGAGGATATTTCAAAGATTACCTTCCGCAAGGTAGTCATAACACTCCGGTCATCCCAGCAGATCTCACAGTTGGACGTAAGAATGACGCGAGAACTACTCGCGCGGGTCATCTTTTTATACGCCGGCAGCTTGACTAGAACCTCTGTCGGTGCACTCCTGCCTCGAGGAATACGCATAAGACCGGGAGAGAGTAGTGGCCTGGCGATGGCCACTGAGCTGACACAGACTGCTCACAATGGGTGATGTAAGTGATAAGGTAAGTTACAAAAAGATAAGTTATTAACAATTTACAGTGTCCAAGTCAACGACCAAGACTTTACCAACGATCACATTAACAACACCCAGGCTCGACTGGTTTTCTGGTTCCGCAGGCTCAACAGGAATGCCATCAGGTGGAACGTCAGATTTGTCCGAGATGTTTTACATCTCGATTATTTAGTCGAAGCGGCCGACAGCGGTCGTTTCAGTGTCGAAGATCGAGATGAGGCTCGCAATATACTGCACATGATCAGGTTAAGGTTGATGTATGCGGCCGAAGTCGTATTTTCAGAAATTGTTATGGACGGCATCGTTATGGACCCTGGTTTTAATGCGAATAGACTTGCGTCAGCAGCGGCCCGATGGGCACAAATGTTCACGGTATTTACCCGGGAGGAGGATTTTCACGTTCCACTAGATAGATGGCCCATTCGGGCAGATATGAGATACCACAGGGATGCTTCACAAGGCCCACCGACAGAGTTGGAGGCCGAGTATTTCGACGTGTTGGATGGTGACGACCTCACTATTGAATAGGGGGGGGGNAGTACAAAGGTAGATAACATAAGGTTATATCAGGACAAGAATGCAAAATGTTTTATTTTCTTTAACTGTAAGATCCCCAGGGGATGCGAAATACTGTGGTGAGGATGTCGGGGTGACTAGATATCTCGTAAATGTGATAAGAAAGGAAAGAGCCATCTACCAAGCCGAGTTTTGATACCCTCTTCTAGCCTTCTAAATCAACAACACAAACTTCGCCTTCTATTAACTGTTTTGTTTACTTACTTCCATACTGCGAACATTATCAAAACGTGTACTATCTGCCATCCACCGTATTCATTCAGAAGATCTTTGCTTATACACTCTCAAACACCCTCGACTTAACTGCATCGTCACCATGAAGACGTCCGATATCTTAGACTTAATAAGGCTCATCAGGGAGACGGCAATGTTCACAGCTATTTATCCTGAAAAAGTCTAGCGCGCATATGAATTTATACGCCATCATGTGGGAAGAGTAATCAATCGCGACGATGGAGTTAACCTTGATCAAGACCCGGGCAGGAACCCAGCTGACGCTCCGGCCACTATTCATGACCTTGAAGCGATTCACGTTGACGTTGTTGCCATTAGGCAGGAGCTCACTGAGATCAGAAAAAGTATACTGTCTTTGCCTTTCGTCTCCATGAAAGATGCTAATTCAATACAGTTCTTGCCCCAGAAACACGCAGCTCAGACGACGTCAACCCAGCATCAGCCCAGTCAACTTCACCAGACACAACGACGACCTCGACTACCACGTCTCTGCCAAGCTCTAGCACGACCCCAAGTCATGAAGCAAATCAAGGAACACGGCCAGCACAGTCTTCATCCCGCACGACAACATTTACTGGCCCATGGAGACCACCTGGATCTGTGACGAGAGAACCTAGCCCGCCAAAAAATAGGAGCGGGTTTAATGGCACTTCAACTAATTGCAAGAACAACAAAAGAGAATAAACTAGATACGTACAGTGCAGCCATTATATCCATCCGAAAATAATTAGGTAAAGTTCGCATCAGCACCTTGGTACTACCTATCACTGACAAGCTCACTAGCCTCTCATCGTTAGCAGAGTATAACCATGTTAAGCAGTCCACTTAAAGTGAGAAGAGGAATGAGAAAGGGGTTAGACTTGTATTGGTTTGTCACAAGAGAGGAGGCGTGATTAGCTGCCAAAACTTTTACTTAGCTATGCCAAAGGTCGCTCCAAAATAGTGTGCTTAACATACATAGCTAGGCAATCCAGTTAGTTGGATGTTATTGATACCATAGCGCTAACTGGATTGCCCATAATATTAATCTCACCTTCATTTTGCTATCTTTTCCGTGTTTGCTGTGCCAAAGTGCAACTTCTCTTGTGCCAGCCTTTCTCTGATTGCCAGTACAACAACTCTTCTTCATCCGCATTGACAACTAACGTTTTACTGCAGGCCAGATAGATTTTGTTGCGTCTTCTCCGACCTTCCATTCTCAAGATGAACTCGTCTTTGAAAGCAGAACTGCATAGATATTTGGACGACGCAGTAGTGGACATTGCAACAAGACAACAACGGATTATCGAGGTCCGCGAATATCTTAATACATTAGAGGAAGGCCTTCAGACAGGATCTGGGACAGGCGGGGGACCTGCAACTCTCGTCCCTCTTCGAACCTTAAAGACTTGGAGTCCAGTCATTTTGTTGAAAGGTGAATTTCTGATGTGGGATGGAGATAATTACAAAGATAAAACCATCGAGACGGGCCAAAACCTTGTTAAAGCTCTTGCCAAAGTACAATTCGTGGTTACCTGGAATTGTACTTTGATAGACGTGACTCGAATGTGCCCAGATATAATCAACCTCGCTGGGGGCGCTCAAGCAGTGGAAAGTCTTTTGCGAAGTCACGTGGCGAAGTTGAGATACCGAGCGAAGGAAAACGCCTCGAAACTAATGCACCTCCAGCGACACGGTCAAGGAGCCTCCCTTCGAAGATTATGGAGACTTGACACGGCATTGGTCCTATTTGGGCACTTGGCCTCGGCGGTCAATATCCAGCATATTATCGAGGAGGATGCACAAAGCATCGTTGGAAAGTGGTGCTCATTTATTTTCCAGGATCTTGTGGAAAATTACAACTCGGCTGGCGGTATGACCTTTCTAGACAAAATGCCCGAGAGAGCGATGAGAGCTGGTCTAGAGTGTCCATCTGCAGAAACTGTCCCGTTGACGTTATCTTTGCTTTTTTTAACTCGGTCGTCTGGGCGAGCCTTGACTGCTCTTTCTATGCCTGTACCTATTTCAGTTAATGAAGCCGTCGAGTGAATGACTACTAAGATTCAGTCTTACATTCTTGATTTCCAGTTATTGACAAGTCTTAGTAGGGTAGGTAGGGTAGAATACGTACTCATGATATCAATGCCTTTCTATTTCTTGTTCTCGCGTCATGAGGAGGAGGTTTTCTTATACCCAGAGGATATTTGCATTAAACATTCGATATAAGTTTAAACATAAGGAATACTCTAAAACTACTCTATAGTATTAATATCAAATATAGAGGTCACCTTTATTTTTAGCCTCATGCTCTATATTGTTTTTTTATAATGCTTAACCTCAAGTCACAATCCCACCATCTTCATTAGGAAAGTGTGGTACCGGTATATTAATTACAGCTTACTCAATTATCATCTTTAGTTGTATTGCCTAAATCCGTATACTCTAATAATCTTTTAAAATGTCGTAAAATGTAAAAGGTTATATTGATTCGGCTGATTAACCCGTTATAGCTATGAGGATAATAAGCTTCTGCAGTCGAAATCGTAATTTCTTAACGTAAATAATTCCTCAAGCTTTACTCTTAAACGTAGCCCTTAGTTGTCTGTGCTCAGCGCACAATTGCAATAGATTCCCCAAACCATCCCAAAAGTCGTCATTGACCTTCCTGAATCAAGAGACGACGCACGAATATTATGATCGTGGGATATTCGTTTTTTCATCAGTACTCCCTTGAATTGTCATCAGATCTATCTTTTTACTAGATCTGGATCACCGGGGTAGCAAACTATCAAAGCCACTTTTCTATCATCCTGACATCTGACCTATCAGTCATGGATCCACAACGCGGGTCCCAACAAGCAGCCATTCCAGCTCAAACTTCTCTATCAGTTCCACATACACTCCGGCTTTCTGACTCCTGTAGTCCCAATCCATTTTTATCCAGCACCACAGGGCCAGCTGCCCCACCTCAGACACCATTACTCGTGCCACACACACCTCAGTTTTCTGACACTTTGAGTCCCAGCTCACTTTTATCCAGTACAAAGAAAGCGAAAAAACAAATATTAGTTGATAATATATTACGGCAACTCATCGATCCCGCTTCCCTAGTTGACCCAGAATCTACCATAAAAGCAATCCAGGATCAACTTTTCAATGCTGCTCTCCCTCCTATCCCGACCGTAAGTCTCTTTTATATTAACTGCTTTTTAAAGGTCCTATGCTTACTTTCCTAGCTTGCTCCTTCATCTCTTGTTTATGAAGACGAGGCTCTCGAATTATTCAGTCTACGAGCCGGCGAGCCAGGATTATTCGATGAGATAAAACCCATATCTACTCCTCAGTATTTGATAGACAACCTTCAACGAATTAGCTGCGTCACCTCTCCAAGACGATGCAAACAAAGTGAAGAATTCTCTCGCATGATCATTGATCAGATATTGGTTTCAGCACTTTACGAAGAAAATGAAGCCCAGGGACACGGGAAAGGAAAAGGCCAATCAAACGCAGATGATCCAGATGAACCTGCAAAACTTCAATTAGTACATGAGATGCCGATATTGAAGGAAGTTCTACACGAAGGGGAAAAAAAGATGCTTTCCGGGTATGTTGATTATACGATCTGGTATGACATTAGAGATAAAAAATCATTGGCAACCAATCTAGTCATCGTCGAAGCTAAGCGTGCGCCGTTATCTCTGTCTGCTATGGCCCAACTCGCAGCCTATATGGGTGTTATACATACCACCAGAAAGGAGAAGGGGAAACAAAACTGTTTAGTGTATGGCCTATTGTCAGATGGGAAGAACTTTGTGTTCAGTCGGATTAATAATGATGGAGTGTTTAGAAGCAGTCAGGTGTTGGACTGGATGCATCCTGTGCAGAGAGATAAGATATATACCATTATGAGATTCCTACTAAGGGCGGCAGCATTGTCATCACCAAGCACCAGCCCCATCAAAGATGCTGGTAAAAGAAAAGTCATGGTGGAGTCGTTCAGCTCTCCAGCTCGTGCTGAGCTGTTTGATTATGGGTGTGGGTGCAGTAGTTTTGATGATGATGATGATGTTAATCAGATGGAGCAGATGGATGAGGCGGAGTAATACTTTGAAGGTGCTTCTATTGGCTACTCCTTGGGTGGGTTCTCGTATGAACACGAAGCATTAAATTGCATGTCTCTCTGCTCTGCCCTATTGCAGTCTTCCTATAATACGATTCGCACTAATCAGCTGCTCTGCTTTCAGATCTACGTTGGAGTTCTCAATGGGACGATATCTCATGACGAAATAACCTTTGTCTCCTTGTTGGGAGCTTTGTTATGCACAAGTGATACATTGGCTTTGCATATAACTTTAGCGTGAGGGATCTGAGCTACGAGAAGAAGTATGCTGTCTTCATTTTCGTGGAAGGGGCTTGGGATGGAGAGCCAGCGGTGCCAGTTTCGTTGTAGTAGTCTTCAATGCAGTTAAAGATGGTAGCGGGAGGTTACGGTACTGGGCAAATTAGGAAAAAGGTACATAGAGTAAAGCATTTACTCGCAGTAAGATAGCTTTAGTATGGGAGGTACCGTAGAAGATTTGAAAGTAAAGACTTGGTCAGTTCTTTCCATGTATTTTTAAGTTTAGTGTATAATGTTATAATTAATTAATGTATTATTAATAAATCAAAGATATATAAAAGTATACTTATAAGATTAGAACTTTTAAATTTGAGTAATTATCATGTATTTTTTGCTTTATATTTTAAGATAACATGGTAAATAAAATAAAATATTAAAACTATTGTTTTAACTTATAATAATTTAAACATATATTTAGTTAGTTTATTAATATTAAAGTTATTATTTTGACTGAAAAAGTATTATACTATAATAATAATAATTATTAATGTTGTTAAAGTTGTTTATACATAAAGTGAAGAAAGACTAAGAAGTTAAGATAAACTAAAAGATTAATAACAAGATAATAGTTGGTTAAATGTCAAGGCCTTAATGTGCTAATCATGTGAAGGAAGGAAAAGGATAAAGGTTTAAGTCTTAGTTACTCCTTAGTTGTTAACTCTTGTTTATAAAGAAGAGGTTTTCCTCTTCTCTTTAACAGAAGTTAAAGATTAATCTTATACTTTAAAAGAATATTAAATTTTAGAACAAATTTATACTTAACTTACTACTATTATATTATTAGTCTCTTATTATGTTTTAACCTTTTAGTCTTTTTTCATTTTATATATAAACAACTTTAATATATTAATCTTTTTTTCTTAACAAAGGATATATAAACTGTTAAGAATCAAGATAGTCAAGACTTGTTAAACTTAAACTTTATAACAAGAAGAAGCAAAAGGGTTATAATTCTTCTTTATTAGCTTAATAATATTATAATAAGAGAAGTTATTATTGTTTAATTTACTTTTGTCTTCTTCTTTAATACTTATTTCAAGGAGTTTTATTTCATTGTCAAAGGAAGTGTTATAAGATGTTTTACAGCATAGTTATGTAGGGTAAGTCTAGTCACTCTCACAAGGTTTATGTAGAAGTAAGATGTTTGTAATTATAGTAAACAAGTATATATAGTAAAGTTGTAACTTAGGTTGAACATGAGGTTCTTAACTAAAGCTTAGAGAGTATGTTCTTATATAGACAAATGAGTACTTAGTTGTATAGACTAGTATAGACTTGTATAGTTATACATCCTTATACACCCTTATACGTTAAAACTTATCATGTAACTTAACCCTTGTTAGCTATAGACATTTTATAAGCTACTCTCTTAGTACTTATTAGGTTATAATGGTAAAAGTTGTAATATTATCTTCTTTTTATCTTAATATTGCCTTGATGCTTAATTAATAACATCAAACAATCTCTATTATTCTTTAATTTGTTACAAAACTATGCCATCCAGGTCACTGGATAGCCAAGGGTAAGGTAAATGTTCAGGGACAACAGAAACATATGACACACAAGCAGGTGACTAAGTCAAGGGTAAGATCTAGTAATGTATTTAGGTTGAACACAAGAAGTCTACTCTTATATTCCTACAGCATGCTTATATAGATAAGGAAATCCAACTGGACCTCTTAGACCCCCCAAGTCCCACAAGTCTATGGACCCCTTGGACCCTCCAGGTCCCATAAGTCCTAATCAAGTCATGTGATTGCTAGGTTTTCTATATACACTCTTACCATATATCAAGCCTTAAGCCTACACCAATCAGCTTGTTAAGTCAAATCCATAACATTATCCCCCTTTTACACTAACATTACCCTGACACTTAACTATCATCATGAACAATCTTGTTATTCGTTAGTCCATCCTTCCTTTTTAACATGCTACCAAAATGTTCATATTCTGACAACACTATTCCAGAAGAAAGAAGAAGATCAAGGAAATACCAAGAAGTGTTAAACCTAAGAGATCATATAGAAAAGTACAATATTAAGATGTCTCCCTATGATTTCTGTGCTTGAAATAATTTGACTTGCCTAATAGTCTCTGAATTCAACTATTGTAATAAGTATATCCAGTAAAGGCACAAGTACAAAAGCAAAAGTATTCCTATAACTTCCTAGGAGACCCTCAATAAGAAGGAAGCCTGTCTTGAAGCTGAGGAGGAGAAGACTACTCAAGCCATGGCTAAGAACGTAGCTTACCTCACCCATCTTTACAAACAAAAGAAATTCCTTCACTAACAAGCTGGCAAAATGATCTATCATAGACTTTCTTCTTTGGACAAGTTGGATGTTGTAGAAGAGAAAAAAAGGCAAGAGAAGCTATTTGAAAAGTTATGTTCCACTAATCTAGGTAAGGCTTTTTTCTCTGTTGTTAACCTTTTCTTTTCTGATCTTGCAATTCTATCACTTGGAAATCTATTCTAAGATAAGCTTGATAATATGCTTTCAGTAACTCCTTACAACTCATGAGATTAAAAGTAAGTTCTTATCCATTTTTACTCTTTGAATATCCTATCCATTTAACCAAGTATTACAGTTTTCTGTAATACATCCTATAACTGATGATCTTCTCAACTTCATATTCTCTTTCCAAATTAACTTCTTCTAGTATTAACGTTTAAGTATTCTTAGATACTAGTTTAAAAAGTAAAACATAAAAAACAAGATATATTTTAACTATTATTAATAACTTTAATTTATATGTTAAAAGTCTATAAACTTCTTTGATTTCATATAATCCTATTTTTACTTAGTCTAGTTTATTGCTTAATCTTGTTATTTTAATGTTTTTTCTAAGAAGATAAACTTTATCCCCTTTTTTGTACATTAGTTCCATCAAGTATCTATGATCATAATACTTCTTTATTCTTTCTTTAGTATATTGAAATGAGTTCTTAATTTTTTNCTTGTATTTCTTCCATTTACTTTACATGGATTTCTGCTAATTTACTTATAGATTCCAACTTCAGTCTAGTACAAAACCCTTTTAATTTATATTTGTAATTTACATAAAATAAAGTAATCTTAGTTAATTCATATAATATACTATTGTACACTATCTCTACCATTAACAAGTAATTAACCTAATTATCTTGATCATAATTAACATAACATCTAAGGTATCCTTCTAACCATTCATTCAAACATTTCGTTTTTCCATCAATTTATAAATGTTATACTGTTAACAACTTTCTCTTGACTCTTATTCTTGCTATTATTGTTTCCTAAAACTTAAATATAAATCTAGTATCTTTATCAAAGATTATTTACTTTGGTAATCCTTATTAAGACATTATTCTTCATAAGAATATATTAACTACCTCTTCTACTCCTTAAGTCTCCTTAAACAGTTTAAATGTTACATAATTAGTATAATGTTCAGTTATTACAAAGATAAAGTTATACTTAACCTTTGTCATGCAATCTGTAAAAACTAATAGTTTTATAATAAAATCCCATTTAATTAATTCTTATAGATTATCAAGTATTTGTATAAGATATAATTATCCTCAAGGCTTCCTTCTTGGATTCTTAACCTTCTTACAAATCTTGTATTCCATAATTACTTTCTTAATTATTAACTATAGTTTTACAATAAAGTAATCCTTATTGATTTAGTAATAACATCAAACTACTCTTATATGTCCATTATATAACAAACTGTACTGTTCTCTGACAAACTCTTTTACTAACTTCATTAGTATGTATAACTTCTTGTTTTTATACTAAATGTCTTCAATTTTCTTCTATTTACCTCTAGTCATATCTAATAACATATTTTCCTCTTTTTCCTTTTTTAGTTGTTTCTCTGATTTAATCAGCTTAGTATTTATTTGTTATTGCTATTATAATCATAAGTTGTCCTCTATTGTATACTAAGAATCTACTCTCATCTTCCTTCAACATAAGTTTACTTTCTTCTTTCTCCTTGACTAAATACTTAGGTTTCTAACTTAAAGCATTTACTCTTCCATTATCCTTGCCTTTAACATGAGTAATCTTAAAATCATACTTAAATAACTTTTCTGCTTATTATACTTACTTAGCATTCAACTGCTTAGTAATCATGAAGTATTAAAGGTTATGGTAATTTGAAAGTATATCAATTATTTTACTAAATCTAACAACATACATCTGCTAATGTTTTAAAGCTTTTATAATAGTTAACATCTTCTTATCTGATATTTGATAATTCCTTTTAGCAGTGTTTAACTTTCTTAACCAAAATGTTAATAGTACTTGGTAATGTTATTTACTAATCTACTGTAATTATGATAGTATAACTCTTAATGTTACATTAAAGGCATTTATTTCAATTCTTATTCCTTTCTCTAAATTGAAGATTCCTAAGAAACTTCCTTTCATAAAAACATCCTTAATACTTTGGAATACTTCCTTTACAACATCATTCTATTCATAAGCTTAATCTTTCTTTGTAAGTTTAGTCAATAGTATAAAGATTTTAAAATAGTCTTTCACAAATCTTTAATAATAGTTAACTAACCTTAAGAAACTTTATAGTTGTTTAACTGTCTTAAGTACCTCTTATTCTTTGATTGACTAAATCTTATCATTAAAGGTTTTGATCTTTTCTTCAGAAATACAATATCTTAAGAACTGAACTTATTCTTTATAAAATTCACATTTCACCAGTTTATAATACAATCCTACCTTTTATAACACTTTTAGAATAAGCTTAACATACTCTTTATGTTCTTTAATACTCTTTAAGTAAATAATTATATCATCAAGATATACCATTATGAATTTCTCCAAATATCTTTCTAAAATTCAGTCTATTATTCTTTGTTATGTTGTTAAAGTATTAGTCATACTAAATGTTATAATTAATAACTTAAATAATCTGTATTTTGTTCAAATAACAACTTTCTATTTATCATTTCTTTTAATCCTAACCAGATTAAACATTAATTATAAGTTCAACTTAGTAAATATAATAACTCCCTTTAACTTGTTTATCATTACATTTATTAATGGTAAGGGGTATTAGTCTTTCTTAGTTCTACTATTCAAGTATCTATAGTTATCATAAGGTTATCCTAACAGATTATCTCCTTTCTTTACATAGTGTAATAATGCTCTAGCTTTGCTATAACCTTCTTTGTACAAATCTCTAAGTATTATCTTCTTGAGCAACCATTTCTTCATTACCTTGTCTTCAACAAGAGTTATTCAATAAATTAGTCCATAAGCTAGTCTAAACCCCTCTTTAAGCTTTATCTCATGATCTTATGGTTTGTACTTAGGTAAGGCTAAATCATCAGGTCTTTTTATGAATAACTCTAGCTATTCATAATATTCCTCAAGTATATATTTCATGGTTTTATTAACATAAACAATTCCCAAAAACATAGTTTCTTCCAAGAAGGTAATTATACTTGTTCTCCAATCAATTATTAAATTATACTTCCTTATCTATTCAATTCTTAATATAACCTAATATGTTCTTAACCTTATAACATTAAAAGATATCTTCTCTTGATAGTCTCTATTATACCTTATATCTAAATTCTAAGTTTAAACATTAATATACTTCTAAACCTTAATATTATTCGCTAATAATATCAGATAATTGTTATCCTTAACTCTCATGCTAAGTTTAAGTCATTTTACAACTTATTCACTGATGAAGTTNCCTTTTAGCTCCTAAATCAATTAAAGCTCTTATTGACTTTTTTGTACAACATTATATCAATATATAATAAACTCTTACTGTTCATAAAGTAAAGATTAACGTTTCTAACATTATCAACTGACATGTCATCGCTAATCTTCAGGTTTTCAGCATTTTCTTCAAGCTCTTCGAACAATGTTGTTTGTCTTTTCACAAGATTTCTTAGTCTTAGTCCATCTAGGCTTTTATTATTTATGAATACATATACATCTTGTACTTATTCTACTATTTCATTTCCAAGACATTCCCTTATTTTAATAATAAAAACATCACTTACTATAAGAATTCCTTCTACAAAATTCAAAAAGTGCATTATTACTTCTTGGTTGAATTGTTCATCAATCCTTTATAAAAGTTCATCTTCTCTTGGTAGCATAATAAGTTCTTCTAAAGGTAATAAATCTTCCTCTAGTTTATTAACCATAAGTAACACTTTTATATCCTAATTAACTAGTTCAACAACAATCTCTACTAATTCCCTTTATTCTTGTCAAGCATAATACTCTTCAGCTTTAAGCAATTGTTCTACTGATTTTCTTAATCCTCAAATTTCTTTGTACTAAGTTTCAGCTTTTAATCAGTCTTGTTAGTAGATTATCATCAAAAGTCCTTCATATTATACATTGTATCTTCCTTATATAACATAACTTAACCCTTCTTCAATTATCATCTAAACTTCTTTAGGCATCTAGTCAAAATCATCTTAAATCCTAGTTCTTTTTACTGGTAAGAGGATTTCACATGATCCTTTCTTTATAACAATACTTTGTAAGTTAGTCTTATAGACTAAAGCAAGATCCTCAAGGTCAAGTTCTTATTCTTCAACTGTTGCTTCTTCTTACTATATAATTCTATAAAGTTAACTCTTGTCCAGGATTTCTTATCCTCTTAGTCCTCTTATACTAATCGTCAAATAATATTTTAAGACTAATAATTCTCTAGAAATAGGATATTACTCTGTTAGTATAACCTTAAACTCTGCTAGCATAATCATCCAGATTCTACTAACTCCTAGCATAAATCTCTACTTATTTAGGCTAACAACCTCCCCTTGATTCTTAAGGTGTCTTATACACTGATTTCTTCTCATTAGTACAAAACCTATTTCCAAGATTCTTATTGTTATTATCTTATCTACATTAGTTTTAACAATAAGTTCTAGGATAATTACCAAGTCTTATTGTTCTTCTTCTTCTTCTGAGAAGTTTCCTTCCTTGTTCAAGCTTTCTTCCTCTAATAATTCTAACAGGATATTCATAATTCTTAAGATTTTTATAACTTCAACTTTAACCGTTGTATTTAACTTGTTTTCCTTCTTATAAGTATTAGCTATATGTCTAAGAAGTCCACACTTAAAACATAACTTGTTTTTTCTCCTCTTATCAAGTTCTTCAGAGAAGATTTCAAAGGAATTCTCTTTTTTGCTTTTTCCTTCATAATACTTCTTTCCCTTTCCTTTGAATAATTTCCCTTTCCTTATAGTGTTTAACTTTATAAGGTCTCCATGATCCTTCTTGCCATCAGTCTTTCTTCTGTTAAAGTAAGATCCTCCCTTCTTATCCAAGATCATTTCATATTGTTCATTCTTAATCTTGATAGACAAGTTAACAAGAATATCAAATGTAATAACCATAAGTTGTTGATACAGTTTTTCTTTGATAGAATCCTTGAGTCTAGTCTTATACTAGTGTATATGCACTTCCTCCTCCTAGTTGACTAACATTGTATACTAATGATAAAACATTGCATATTCACTAAGGCTTTTGGTTTGCCTAAGATGAGCTAATCATCTTTCAACATTCCTTTTTTCGTCAACATCCCCATACAAGCGTTTAAGTTCTCCTATGTAATTCTCCTAACTTCTAAGGATATTTCTTACTCCTTGGTTTGTTGTTCTTCTATTTGTAATAAACCATTCATCCTTAAAGGGTTAAAACTAAGTTTTAACTACCCTTCTTAAGTATGTAGATACTTATAAAACCTTATACGTATCTCCAAGCAGTAGATGATCATTTAACATTAAATAAGTTCTTATCTGAGCAAGATATGCCTTAAGCTTCTTTCTGTCCTTATAGAACAAGTCTAGCCTGACAATTTTGACTTTTCTAAGTGTTACCATTAGAACTTGTTCAATATTGTCTTCTAATTCAAAGTCTAGATCAGGGTCCAGGCCTAGAGCTCTTAGTACTAGCTCTAAGTCAGATTTAAGTACTAGAAGTACTAGTTTTTTCCTTACAACTCTTGACGATTCTCCAACAGCTAATCCTTCTATTAACCTAATAAGTTACTTTGGTAACATAACAACTTTCTTTAACATTCCTTCCTGGATGTTAATTTCCTTGATAGTCTAGTCCTCATCTTAGTCTTCTTTAAAACTATCTTCTGAACTTTCCTCAGATACTTCCTCAGATCCCTCTTCAGATTCTTCTTTAAAGCCTTCTTCAAAACCTTCTTCAGGTTGTTATTTGTTATTGTTATCTACTGGTATATCTGTTTTCAAATCCTGATTTATCAAGATAAGTAATGTTTAAAATGTTACAAAACTACACTATCCAGGTTATTGGATAACCAAGGGTAAAGTAGATGTTCAAGGATAATGAAAACATATAATACATAAGCAAGCGACTAAGTCAAGGGTAAGATCTAGTAATGTATTTAAGTTGAACATAAGAAGTCTACTCTCATGTTCCTACAGCATGCTTATATAGATAAGGAAATCCAACTAGACCTCTTGGACCCCCTAGGTCCTACAAGTCCATGGACTCCTTGGACCCTCCAAGTCCCATGAGTCCTAATCAGGTTACATGATTGCTAGGTTTTCTATATACACTCTTACCGTATATCGAGCCTCAGGCTTACACCAATCAGCTTGTTAGGTTAAATCCATAACATAATTATACTTCTTATCTATTATATTATACAAATACTAAACTTGCTTTTATAAAGCAAAAAAGATAAAACCAATNAAATTTTAAAATGTTCTTCCTTTGTTATTATTGTAAAAAGAATAAAAAAGTCTTGTTATTACTCTTCTAATTCTTTAAAGTACTTTAAATACACTTGTTATAATAGTTGTTATAAACTTTCTAGGCTATCTCTTAAGGAAATAGATTATTATCTTAAAGAAAAGCAATGTTTAGAGTAAGAAGAAAAAGAAGCCCTTATCAAAGTCTTAAGATTTTAGAAACTTTATCATTGTATAAAAAACAATACTTAACTTATAATTTCTAAAAGCACTTTTATTATAAAAGAATTAAAAGAAATTAAGGAAAAGGAAAGGTTAAAAAAGGAAAAGTTAAACTTCTTAATCTTTACTAAAGACTTATTACATTCTCTTAATAGAAGTAAGTAATATTCCTTGGTTAACCTCTTTATATTAAGTATTAACATTATCAATCCTTCTTTTATCTTGTTAACTTAATTAATTCCTCCTTTTAAGAATCCTTTTTAATTAGAGTTTGGTAATAATTCTCTATTATCTTTTTAGTATTCTTCAGATGTTCAATAAGTTTTTATAAATTGTCTAATTCTGGAAATCCTTTTTATTTAACTAAATACTAAATCTTCTTATACTAATATTTATAGTTTAAGATTTTCTTGATTACTTATTTTTTATTAAGTTATAACTTGACTTTTATACTTAGCGTTGATAGCATATTCTTAAATGTTAATTCTAGTAGTACTATATGAAATACAGGATATATTCTTATAACTTTTAGTAATTTTAATTTAATTATTATTAATCTATAAACTTCCTTAACCTTAAATAGTCTTAGCTTTATAAAGTCAAGTTTGTCATTTAGTNCTTTTTGTTTGTAGATTTTTTTGTTNAAAGGTAAACTTTATCCTCCTTTTTATATGTAAGTTTTATACTACATTTCTTGTTATAACATGTCTTTATTTTTTCCTTTGTAAATTGTATTACCTTCATTATTTCAGTATATGTTTTATATAATCTTTTTACTAACTTGTTTGTTAAATTAGATGAAAATCATAATTCAATACTTATCCAAAACCTATCTAGTTCTCTTTTATAATTTGTATAGAATAATATGAATCCTGTTACTTTATACTTTGAATTATTATATACTAATTGTACTAACAGTAATAACCCTTGTTAATTATCTTGTTTATAGTCTACATAACATTATAAATATATTTTTAATGTCTAGTTCAGTCTTTTTATTTAACTATTAGTTTGTAAATGAAATGCTGTTAACATTTTCTTATTAATGCTTATATGTTTAATTAAAGTTTCTTAAAACTTCAAGATAAAGTATATGTCTTAATCAAATATAATATCTTCTAATACCTTAAATGATATTATTATATGTTAAAGAAATACTTTTATAACTTCTTCTACACCTTATATTTCATCTTATAATATAAAGATTACATATTTCATAAATAAGTTCATTATTACCAAAATACTATCATAATCCTTTCTTGTTGTTAAGTCCTTTAACTTTGGTAATTTAATAATGAAGTCTTATACAATAGTTTACTATAGTCAAATTAGTATTTTAATAAGTTAAAGTGTTCTATAAAGCCTTTACCTTAAGTTCTTCACTCTTTTGTAAATATTACATTCCTTAACAACTTCCTTTATTGTTTGTCTTATTTAGTATGAGTAATAATCCTTTTAAATCTTATAATAAGTTTACTCAATTCCAAAATACTCATTCTATAATAATACATGTTATTCCCTTAAGAATTCTTTTAATAGCATCTTAAGAATATACAACTTCTTATCCTTATATCATAACTTGTTGTTTTATTCTTATTAATCTTCTTTAAACTTGTATTTAATATCTTTTGGTTTTTCTCTAGATAATTCATTTTGAATTTTGTCAATTTAGCCTTTATTGACTACTGTTGATATAAACATCAATTGTCCTTGATTATAAGTGATTCCTTCTTTATTATCTGTTAAAACTGCTTGTTATAAGCTTAATTCTTCTTTATTTATGTATTTTAGTTTTTGACTAAGAGTATCTACTTGTTTATTATCAATTCTTTTAACATGTTGAATCTTAAAATTATATTCTGACAAGGTTTCTACTTATTTAGCTTATCTTGTATTTAACTCTTTAGATATTATAAAGTACTTTAGATTTATATAATTCATTAGTATTTCTATTTGTTCTCTTGCTCTTACTATATATATCCTCTATTTTTCAATATGTTCATTATTATTAACAATTCTTTATTATAAATAAGATAATTTTGCTTGGTTAGGCTGAACTTCCTTGAATAGAAGGTAAGTAGTTTTTNACTCCTTTTACTTGTCTTACTAGCTTAAAACTATACTTAAAGTATAGTCTAATATATTTGTTTTAATTTAAACAAGTCTCTTTAGGTTAAATATTCTAAGACTTTAGTCTTCTTTAAAGGTTTCCTTAATTATATCAAATACTTCTTGCTGTTCTTTCCCTTATTCATATAGTATATCCTTCTTGGTTAATTCAATTAATGGTAATATTATCCTTGAGTAGTTTTTTNATAAACTTTTGATAATAGTTTGTAAAGCCTAAAAAGCTTTATAATTCCTTAATTGTTTTAGGTGTTACTTATTCCTTAATAGCTTTAGTTTTTTCTCTAGTTGTCCTGACCTCATTATATGCTATAATGTATTTTAAAAATTGTACTTTTGTTTTATAAAATTTGTATTTCCTTAACTTATATTAAAAGCTTACTTTTTTATAATGCTTTAAGAATAATTTTCATATAAATCTTATATTCTTTTAATATCCTTGAGAATATCAAGATATTATCTAGATATACTATTACAAACTTCTTTAAGTGTTCTTTAATAACCTTATTCATAATCCTTTACATTATAATAAGTATGTTTATTAATTTAAATAACATAATTAATAGTTTATATAACTTATATTTAGTCCTGATAACAACTTTCCATTTATCCTTTTCTTTTATCTTGATAAGGTTAAATGTTAATTATAAATTTAATTTTGTAAAAAACTTAACACCTTTGAACTTGTCTTTAATAATCTTTATTAATAATAATAGGTATTAGTCCTTAATCATTCTTTTGTTCAAACCTTTGTAGTCCTTATAAGGCTTGCTTTTTAAGTTATTTAATTTCTTTGTAAATAATAACAATGCTTTTACTAAAGAGTTTGACTTTTAGTATAATCTTTTTTTAACTATTTTGTTTAACTATTCCTTTGTTATTTTATCTTCTGCTGTTATTGTTAAGTATACTAGCTTAAATGGTAATTGAAATCCTTTTTCAAAGTTGATTTTATAATCTTAGAGCTAATGTTTTAACAATGTTAAGTCTTTTAATCTTTCTTTAAACAGCTTTATTTATTCCTTATATTCTTCGGGAATATGCTCAAAACTTTTGTCTTAACTTGATTAATCTAAAATTAAACTGATTTCTACATTTTTAATTATAAGTTAACTATATTTAATTATATAAATAACTTGAGGTTCTTTATCCTTCATTACTTTTGTTAATACTTCTTATAATAATTCTTGTGAAAACTTTATAATCTCTTCTTACTAGTTAATTTTTAGATTGCTTTTCTATATCTAAGGTATTCTTAAGATTATTTCAAAGTTCTTAATGTAAGTTATATTAAATACTATTTTTTCTTGATAACTAATCTTAACCTTTATAATTATTAACCTCATTTTTACTTCAATGTTTATTATTATAAAGGACTTATTTACAAGTTTAATTAGATAACTTTGATCCTTAACTTAGGTATTTATATTTAATTTTACTATTACATTTAATATTATGAAATTTCTTATAACTTTAGAATTTATTAATACTTTAACTTTTTNGTCTGGTTATTTTAACTTCTAAAAATAATATGTTTTTATTAAGAGCTCTAAGTCTTAATTCTTTAGTTATTCTTTTTTCTACATCATTAGTAATCCATCCTTAACTGTTTATTAAGTCTAGTGATTATAGTTGACTTTTTTTATTATTCTTCTTCTACTTTGTTTTTTNGTAGTTCTTAAGGTTAATTCTTAGATTTCTTTAATGTTTACTTCATTAATACTTAGAATTACTACTTTTACCTTAAGATCTGGAAACCTATCTAATTCTTCTTGTACTTTTATTTGATAATCTATAACAAATTTTAGTATTCATCTAATACTTTTTNATTAGTAAATTCTCTTTACTTAGAATATTATTACTTATCTTATACTTGTATACTTAAGTTCTTCTTAATAAGTTATGTTTCTTTTAAACTAATTGACTGAAGGTTTTCTTGTTTAATATTCATTAGTTAAATCTTAACAAATGTTCTTATCTTCTAATCTTAAGTAATCTTAATATCACTTCTTATGATTATAGTCTACTTTGAATAAGTATAATAATCTTATAACTTTTTTTTAATAACTAATATTAAGTTATCTTAATTATAATATAATTTATTGATTATCTTTGTTTTTCACTAAAAAATCTCATTATCATTTCCTTTTAAGAGGTATATAATTCTCTAACATCTTAAATACCTAGTTCTAATCATATAGTACATTCTCAGCTAGAGTTATTCTTTGATATTAGGTGATTCCTTAGTAATATCCTTTTCTAAGTATATTTCAGAATTCTCAAAGATCCTTATACTAAGTATATTAGTTCAAGTTTTCTTATAACTTAGTAATAGTAACTCTTGTCTAAGAATACTTATAATATTCATACTTATAGTTATTATCTGTTTTCCTTTATTCTTATAACTGTTGGTAAAATGCTTAGGAAGTCTATACTTAAAACATAACTTCTTTTCCTTTTAGTCTTTTAACTTTTCAAAGTTAATTTTAAATGAATTCTCTTTTCCCTTAAACTTTTAATTCTTGCTTTTTCAGGGTTTTCCCTTTCTGACTACATTAAGGTCTATGAGATTTCCTTGTAGTTATGATTTCTTTGCTTAATTGTTATTCTTACTTATGAAATAAGATAATCCCTTTTTGTCTAATTTCTTTTTNATATAGTTGATTTCCAATTTCAATATACTAATTAATCAAGGTTTCCAAGTCTAAGACTAATACCCCTTAATACAGCTTATCATATATCTTATCTTTTAGTCCTCTCTTATATTATACAATAAAAGCCTTCTTGTTTTAGTCTATTCTAGCTAAATATTGTCTGAATAAAGTAATATAATTATTAACAGTTCTTATTTACTTAAGATAGTAAAGATATTATTCTATGTTCCTCTCTTTGTTAATATCTCCAAATAGCTTATTAAGTTCTTTTNATATATTCATCATAACTATTAAGGAGTTTTCAGGTTTCTTCATTAATTAGATCTTTTGCATGATTAAAGTAATTGTTCAAGAATGGTTAAAACCAATTTGTTATAATTCTTCTAAAGTATAATGTTACTTATAACATCCTTTGTATATTATTTATAAGTACTTATTTATTTAACATTAAATATATTCTTATTTGTATTAAATATACTTTGAGCTTATTCTTATCTTTATAAAAGAAGTTTAGTTTAATTACTATTACCTTTTCTCTTAATAATCTTCTAATATTACTTATAGTAATTATTAATAGTCCAGGTGGTGAAGCTAGTAATCCTCTTATAAGTCCTTTAATCATTGATCTTGTTGGTGATCTAACTTATACTAAGTTTATAGCTTTATCTTTTGAATTAGCTTCTTCACTTAAGCTTTTACTTATTGAACTTTCCTTAGAACTTTCTTTAGAGCTTTCTTTTAAGTTAATTACTGTATCTTTGTCTAATACTTGTTTATGTTTAATATAACTTACTTTTATGTAATAGTATTCAAAATGTTATAAGATGTCTTATAATATAGTCATATAAGGTAAGTTTAGTTATTCTTATAAGGTTTATATAGAAGTAAGGTGTTTGTAATTATAATAAACAAGTATATATAGTAAAGTTGTAACTTAGGTTGAATACAAGGTTCTTAACTAAAGCTTAAGGAGTGTGTTCTTATATAGACAAATGAGTACTTAGCTATATAGACTAGTATAGACTTGTATAGCCATATGTCCTTATACACCCTTATACGTTAAGACTCGTCACGTGACCCAACCCTCGTTGGCCACGGACATTCCATAGGCCACCCTCTTGGCGCTTATCAGGTTGTGACGGTAAGAGCTGTAACAGGAAGAATTGAATAAGAAGATTATAATTAAACAATAATAAGATTACCTTAAGAAGAAGAGAACTTACTTATAAACTCTTAAGAAGGGAAAAGCTCTTATTTATAATTTTACATAAGATATATTAATTATTAAAACAAATTACTATGTTAAATCTTATTAATAACCAAATAATAAGATTTAAAGAAAGTTATAACTTCTTATCTTAAAATACAAGAGGATTAATTAAAATAAACTTTATATTTTCCTCTTTAAATTATACTCTTGATTTGTTATAATCTAAGAATTAAGTATTAAACTTTAAAAATTTATATATGTTAATAGTATATTAGAAAATACTATTAAAAGACATTAGATTATTTATATTATAAATACTTAATAAAATTATTATAATTATATTTATTAAGACAAAATAAAGGAATTCTTAAAGAGTAACATCTTAAATAACTAGACTGGCCGGACCGTTGCATTGGACCGTGGTCCCGTCCGGACGAGACCGTAAGCCACACGGTCTCGTCCGGACGGGACCACGGTCCAATGCAACGGTCCGGCCAGTCTACTTAGCTTATATTAATTATTATAACCTTGCTTAAAATATGTTATAATTAATTGAATATTTAATTGTATTATTTACAGTTGTTCTTTTAGTATTAATGATAAATCTACAATTGTAAAAGTTGTAAATAAAAGCAATTTAAATGTTGAAGGTAATTATTTAGTATTAGACTTAAAGAGTTTTTTCCCTTAACTTAAAGTACTTTTTAATCTGCTTTTACTATAAATTATAAGTAGATTAAACACTTAAATTAATAAATGTTTTTAAGTTGTTTTAATTGACTTATAATACAGTTAATGTAAATGAATATCTTAAATCTGAATTGACTTTTCATTTTTAATTCTCTTCTAAATTATATAATAACAAAGAAGACTATATAACTTCTAGATTGTACAGTTGCATTCAGTGATTAATAAGTTACTTTTTGGCAATTTACTCATTTCCTAATAAAGCTTTTACAATGTATATCCATGAACATAACTAATTAAACTAGAAAATCAAAAGTTAATCTTAAGCTGTAACTTAAAGGATTTCTTATTATTAAGTTGCTTAAAATAGTTCTAATCAGTTAAATACTTTATTTAAATCTTTAATTGATTATTGTAAATATTGTTTAAGAATATTATAATAACCTTTAATAAAAGATATAATTAATATACTAAAGTAAAGGTTTTAATTAACTTAATATTATATTAACNTTTTTCTTTTAAGAAATTAACCAAGTATTCATAATATGACTAATAACTTAATAGTTAAATCTTTGTAATTTAACATAGTTTTCAGCATATATAACTTTAATTTTAAAGTTAAATATATTTATACAACTTTATAAGAACTCTTTAAATTAAAAGTTTTATCTTTATACTTTATCTTCTTCTTTAATTAGACTAAAGAAATATTTTTTTAGTTTTAACTAAAATATTCATATTAACATATTAATAGTAAAAGATATGAATAAATTTAAAGAATAATGTATTTATAACCTTGATTAAAATAAGTTCTTTATCAGTGATTATAAATAATAACTGTTAAATTTGATTTTGTTGTATTATTCCTTGAAACTGATTAAAAGCCCATTTGTAAGATTCTTTTATTTACTTTAACAAGAAAGTTACTCTTACTTAAACTACTTTATTTCCTCTTGTTATAGTATATATATTAAATAATAACATGTTAAATCAATTAATCTTATATATACAATCTATTAAAAGAATATTAGGATTTTATTTATAAAGATTAAAAGTTATAAGATAAATAAATAATAATTGAATAAGATTATTTAAGAAGTTTATTTTATATGTTGAATAGAAATTATATTCTTTAAGTTTACATTTAATTTATTAGTATTTAAGCAGAGTTAACCTTTTAAAGAGCACTTACAATAACTATTAAATTAGTGTTCTTCTAACTAATTCTTCATTTTATATAGATTAAATTATATTTTTGATATTAATATTGGTTAAATAAAGGTTAAGATTATTAAAATATAAAGTGCTCAAGATTTATGTATTAAAGACTTCAGATTTCTATAAGAATTGTATTTTATTATGAATTATTACATTCAGAGAAGCAATTTTATATACTAAATAAGTTATAAAGATTATAAAGGTTATATAGTTATATGTAGATTATAAGACTTTTAAAGTTCAAGACTTTGAAATTACATCTTTTAATGTTATTACTCTTATTTAATAATTATACTTTTTAAAAGCAAAGTTATTATGTTGTTTACTTGGATGTACAACAAGCTTTTTATTTTTAAAGTTATAATTATTAGCATAATTGCAATTATATATAACTTGATAAGGTTTAGAACTTCAAATGTAAAAAGCATATTTATTATTACAAGTATATACTTGAATTGTAGCAAAAAGAATAAGAATATCGGTATAAACAACTTTAAGAGGTACAAAGCTACATGGAGAAGGTAGTTTAATTGCCATTACTATAAGAAATATACAAATAGTAGTAAAAATAATGGTAAGAATAGTAATAAGAATAATGGTAAAAATCGTGAACTTAACGTATACAATGCGTGTTCATCATTGGATTAAGTGTTTCCTTACTAATTTGTATGTAAGTGCAGGGTCCATATGAAAGCTAATCATAATAACAAATAAAGGAGCATGAATCTGCTGATAAAAATATTAAAATGGTTATTCTTCAGCTAAGCTTAAACATAATTGTAAATTATGTATAATTTGTACCCATTATAACACAATCTATGTTCAACATAATCACATGATATTTAAAGGCTTGAGCTAAATCTACTCACGTATTCTGTAACTTTGTATGTAAATTACCACAAGTATTGAATACCAATTTTTATTTTACTAGTCTTATATTAATCTTTAAAGTTGAGCAACTGTTATATTAACCTAAGTCGAAGAGATCGTTTGCCCGAGCCAACGTGACTAACGCGAGTATTAAGCGTATTCAAGAGGACATCAAATCGCCGGTCCGGCGGTAACCTCAGGCTGCACAACGGTTTTACATAGGCTGTGACTAAATCCACTCACGACTTTGGTAAATCTACTTCCGACCACCGATACCGGCATCGTCGGTACCTGCGCTTACATACAAATTAATAAGGAAGCGTAAGAACTAGCAATGAATTCAAGTACTCGCAAAACGTTTTATAATTACAAGGTGCTTAACTATTGTAATAACTTATAATTATAATACACTCAATCATTAAAGTTACCTAAAATTATAATATAAGTAACTACTAAAATAACTTGCAATTTATAATGTACTTAACCATTGTAATTACAGGCTATTTTAAGTAGTCGAATGCCCTGTAACTATAAGCTATTACAGTGGTTAAGTATCATATAATCACTTATATTATAGTTATATTTGTACTTAATGAAAATATTTATCATTAATAAGAGTAAATTAATCTTTGCTAAATTAAAAATAGATTTAATATTTAACATTTTAGCATTCTTAGAATAATTATACAATAATATTATTTTTAAAAGTGTACTTTTGTTATAAAGTAATAATTGTTCACTGATAATACTTTCGTTATAGTACAAAATTGTATACAATCGGAGGTAGCCAATATGTTTGCCGATGCTGGTATCAGTAGTCGGAAGTAGATTTACCAAAGTCGTGAGTAGATTTAGTCATAGCTTTTTTATATATTTTCCTTGCTACTTGATTACTTATCTCCTAATCTATTTTCTCTGAACATTCCTCTTATTTGCTCCTTTACCTTTGTATGTTTAATTATTATTTCAGCTTAAACTTACTAAATAATACCTTTTTTGTTAACTTTATTGTAACTGAAATCTGTAATATAATCAAAATCCTTTGATTTACCTCTTGAACTTCGCTCCNTTTTTGTTATTATAACAATGATCATTTATTTAACATTACTTGTATTGTTGAAGATATAAGCTTTGCAAATTTGATATTAAGACTTTCCTTTGAAGGTGTTATACTATTACAGGTTAGATTACAAAATAAGTAATTTATACATTACAAACATGGTTATGCATAGACTGGCCGAACGGTCCAGACGAAACCGTACGGTCCGAACCGTACGGTCTGGGTGCCTTACAGTCTGGACCGAACTGTAAGGCATCCAGACGAGACCAGACCGTAAGGCAACCAGACCGTAAGGCATCGAGACGAGACCAAACCGAACCGTAAGGCATCAAATTATAAGGTATCTAAACCGTACGGTCTGAAATTTAAAGCCTTAATGCCTTACGG